>JAADVK010000209.1:0-36929 GCA_023334975.1 Globisporangium sylvaticum
CACGCTGCCAATGTTGCCATGGATGGGAAGCGGTCTATGCAGATGCGGGCGCCGACAAACCGTCCGGAGATGCAACAGATTCGAGACCTCCTCGACAACGATGTTCTCCATTGGATCGAAAACACAGCGCAAAGATCCGCAGCAGCTCCCTGGGACGACTGCTGGCAGGACCATCTCAGCACATAGTCACTGGGATGCATCATGTGAGGAGAAGCGGCGCAAACGCGCCACTTCACCTCACAGACCTGGGATCGAACCTGCTCCGGCAGTGCCGTCCACAGGAATGGATATTGAAGATCATTAATTTGTACCTTAATATACCTCAATTCATCATCATCAACAAGACGGGTGAATATGAGGCCACGCCACTGTACGTCGCGTCACAATACGGACGTTTGGCAGCGGTCGAGGAATTGCTGGCGCGAGGCGCAAGAGTAGAATTGGGACTCAACAGACCGGTGGACTCGGCGGCTCCGCTACAAATCGCAGCACAAGGCGGGCACGAAGAAGTCGTGAAAGCACTGATGAGAGCAGGAGCTGATGTGAACCGAGAGAGCAGCAATGGCTTAAGCGCGCTAAGTGTGGCTTGTTCGAAAGGCGATTTGAGCGTTACTAGTTTTCTACTTCGGCATGGGGCAAACCCAACGTCAAGAGCAACCTGCAACCCACGCCGATATTTACTGCATCCAAGAACGGCGACTTTGATATCGTTCGGACTTTGTTGGAGAACGGAGCGCATGTAGACGCAACCCGCTGGCATGGGTGGACCCCACTCTCTGCGGCTTGGACGGTGGGTTCGTCGCAAACTGTGGCTGTCTTGTTGCGGTACGGTACCTTAATCGACACGCGCTCGAGCGATGGTGTTATTCCACTGCATGCTGCATGTAGAGCAGAGAGTCACAATTGCGTCATAAAATTGCTGTCGTACAACGCATCGGTTGACATCCAAGACAAGAACGGCTGGACAGCTTTACATTTCGCATCTCAGAATGGTCGTGTCGACGTTTCGAGCGCGTTGGCGGTGAAGAATGCAGCAGTCGATACAATCAGCACCAAAGGCTCGACCCATTGCACGTTGCGGCCCAAAACGGTCGCGAGGGCGTCCTCAAGCTACTGTTGAGAAGCGGAGCTGAAATCGAAGTGTTCGGCAAAAAGGATTCCGCTCCGCTTCATGAAGCTTCCAAGAACGGCCACGCAAGTGTTGTGCTTCCACTACTCGCACACGGATCGGCTATTGATGTGGAAAATGAAGCTGGACCAAGTCCACTTATTGTTGCATGCGAAAGTGGTCATCGAAAAGTGGTCTCCGCACAACTCGCTCATGCTGCGGACGTCAATCACAAGGCGCGTTCAAATGGGTGGACTCCGCTTCAAGCTGCAGCGAAAAATGGTCGCTTGGAAGTGCTGAAATCGCTGTTGAATAGTGGAGCAAACTCAAACGAGAAGACTATCAATGGGCGTACCCCACAAAACGTCGCTGCCAGCGATGGTCGTGTGGACGTTGTGAATGAACTTCTTGCAAACCATTCTGCACTTCGAAGCTCCGAAATGATGGAAGACAGTCCTCTGCTTGAGGCATGCAGCGGTGGCCACGTGCCCATTCTGGTCGCACTTGCGCGGAATGGGATGAGCATTGGTGCCATGGACAAAGAAGGAAACACTCCTCTGTTGCTCGCTTCGCGGAATGGGCACAGGAGAGTTGATGAGTTACTTCTTCAAAGCGATGCAGCGCTGGACGCTGCGAATCACGCTGAAGAAACGCCACTTCTTGCTGCTGGAAGCTCGGGGCACTTTAACGTCGTCCGAAGATTGGTCGCAGCTGGCGCGTGTGTTGATGTTCGGGCTGCAAGTGGGGAAACATGAAAGAGAAGCATCTCAAAGTATCCTTCACTAGTACGTCGTGATTCTCCTTCGCTTGCAAAGCTCAAGCCCGTGTGTGCAGAAAAAACATGATTGTTCAGCTCGTTACGAGCCGCAAAGTCGCAGATACCGTGGAAGACCTGCATTCAGATATCGATCGTCTCAGGTGCAACAACGATGCCAACCACAGTGTATCAACGCATGTTGACTGGACATTACAGCTGAAGAGAGATGAAGAACGGTCCGTGGTGGCATTTCGACGTACGTTTGCTGGCTGCGAGCTATCCATCTCCGGCCTGGGGACAGAAGCTGAGGGCGGAGCGGAATCAATCTCGCTGCTCCAGCATGAAATCGACCAATACGGCAGCGTTTACAGCCACGAAAAGTTGCGTCTTCTGAGTGATTGCTTGGCGAAAGTTGTGCAGCTGTCCGGTCCTGAAGCATCTTTGTCGAAGCTTCTACCATGGTTCATCCCTCATCACGAGATCCATGATTTCGGCGAGTCTGTGAATGCTGGCGCGCTGACCCACCCAGGGATGTGGCTTCGCTCAAACGTGATGATGAGGAGATGCAACATGGAACACACCACGTTTGTTGAAGAAGTCCAACGGTGGCATCCGTTGAGCCATCCGAATGTGGTGAAAATGTTCGGTGCATGCGATCTCCATCGACGTTACGAGATGATTCCCGAGAACGTTGTAAGCACGAATCTTTGGACCTTCCTAACTGAAGGCTCAAATCACCACTTGATTTGGCAGGCATTGCTTGAAGTCGCCCTTGGAATCAAGTATCTTCACGAGCGTGGTACCATCCTTGGTATTGTCCAATGTGAGAGCATCTGGATTGGAGCGGATGGCTTGGCAAAAATTCTGGTTACTTTCCCAACTACTTCTGACGAGAAGACCGAAATCCGAAATGCTCGCTGGACATCACCGGAGCTAATACAAGGAGATACCGGAACGAAAGCGAGCGGCGTTTACTCATTCGGCATGTGTATCGCGGAAGCCGCAACTGGAACTTTACTGTAGAGAGGCAAAGTCGATCCTGCGATCAAGTTCAACGTTCGCAAAGGCGTTCTCCCGCTTCGTCCTGAGAGGTTCAGTGACGACTGATGGAGATTGATTCAAATGATGTGCGCCGCGGATCCGTCAGCTCGTTTGAAGATCGCGTCTGTGGTCGATCGACTCCGAGAATTCGCTGAAGCAGAGAGGAGGGAAGCTGTTGACAGTACAAGCAAACCAAGTGCGTGAGTTACGGAACCCGACAGTACCGGTTTGAGCACTTGCTTTATAGTTGAGTTTTGCGAGGGTAGTTCGCTCAAAGTGGAGCGTGAGTTCCAGAATTGATCCAGTGTGAAGAGCGTCACAAGCGTTAATTCTGTGCGTCAGAGAGAAGCGCTTCAAAAATGGTAAGATATTGAGATATTCTGGTTCACTTGCTGGAGAACACTTGAAAAAAACATTATTCTTGCAAACATTTCGTCCTTTGATGACCTCTGTGGTAGACAATTTCAGTGCTCTTCGTCCGAGCACGCAACTAATTGATGATTTCATGCCAGAAACTTCGTTATATAAAGCTCAAAGTAGGCTATCGACACGTGATGACGCTAGTGAGTGGCTACTGGTTGACTTGACTCGCAAGTGCCTTCACGATCACGTCTTTGAAGCATCTCGAGTTCAGTCTTTCAAAGTCGCTCGTGAGCCAGTCGAGCACCTGCTTCGCCTGACCCACCAGCCCAACAGTAGCTGCCCCAGCCGTCTCGCCCTGCGCTTCTTGGTCAGTAGTGATAGCTAAACCCCGCAGTCTGAGGACCTCAGACGCGCTCGTAAGTCCGTTCTGCGCAAAGTTCCATCTGCGACTGCGCTCCTCCTGCTCTCTCGCGAGCGCGACCAGCGCCTTGTAGTACACCTTTGCGGCGTCTTCCTCCTTCTTGGCAATGTCAATGCTGATCTCGTTGTCAGTACCGATATGGAACTTGAGCTCGCAGTCGCGGTCCACGCGGCCCGTGGTCTCAAACTGCACTTTGGTCACTGGGGAATCGCGGAACTCGATCCGCTCGACCACCTTGCGCGTCGTGGTCGCGTTCTCGCCGCGCACTGTGACCAGCGCCTGGTTCGTGAACGCGAACTCTTCCTTTGCGGAGGTGAACGCAAACAGGATCTCTTCGGGCTCTGCTTCTTGAGACGAGCCGTTGGAACCGGAAAGTAGGTACGCGCTCGCGTGGAGCTTGGAGAAGTCGCTTGAGACGATGGTGCAGATGTCCGCCGTACCCGCGAGGTCCTTCGTGAAGCCTTTGAACATGGCGTTGCTTGGTTGACGATGTATGGAGTCTTTGACTTAGTGTATGGATGGAGCAATGGGGCTTAAGAATGAAGTGACGGATGGATGAATGGCTGCGGCTTTTCTCAACCGACGTAGCAAGAATGAAGCTAATTTGGGCTGGGAAGGTGAAACGAATTGTACTTCACCTTTTTATATCGAATACGTCCTTTATCAAGTGGTTTCTCAACCGTTTTAGAAGGCAAAGTTAAAATACAGATGCCTGTACAAAACAGATAAATCGAATATTCAAGGGTAATGAAACCGCCAACTTCTAGGACCATCACTCCCATTTCCACCTGGTGTGCCTTTTCTCATCACCAAAAATGCTCCTTCACAAGACAAGACCATTCATCAACAAGAACAAAGCTGATCACCGCACAGCAGCTCTCTGCTCAATCTCCTCACCCACATCCACCAGAGCAACGATGCTCAAGGAACTGGCGTCCGACTTCACCGGCTCGGCCGACATCTGCCGCGTCGTGGCTCCTCAGGAGCTCGCGACATCCACCGCGTGCCTCGCGTCCCAGTTCCTGCTCCCCACCAATGAGACGATCCTCTTCTCCTTACAGTCAAGCAAGGAGGAGTACTCGTTCACGAACGAGGCGCTGCTCAGGATCAAAGGCGAGAGCGCCACCACGACGCGCAAGCTCGTCACGCGCTTCGACTACAAGAGCCACATCATCGCGCACGTGCGCTTCGAAACCGCCGGTCGCGTGGACCGCGACTGCGAGCTCAAGTTTGTGATCGGCAGTGAGAGCATCTCGGTCGACGTCGCCAAGGACCAAGAGCCCCAAGTGCGCGAGCTCTATAAGGTGCTCGAGCTGCTCAGTCGCCAGCAGAAGAAGAACGAGCGCCAGTGGGAGTTCTCGCGCGTGGCGCTCGACAAGGCAGCGGAGGCGATGCGGCTGAGCGAGAACAGCGGTCAGACGCTCACAAAGCAAGCGGACGAGGCGCTCGCGTGGATCCAGCAGCTCTACGAGCGCACTCACCCGCGCTGCTACAAGGACGCGATCCAGAGCGCGTTGGATTCGGTGCGCATGAGTCAGAAAATGGAGTGAAGGTGTCGTCTACGCGGATCGATTCGCAGCAGACAATAAAGAAGGCAGCGAGAGTATTAACCAACATAGTCATCCAAACCGCGCAATAACTACGCCAAAGCCTTAGTGCACACGTTGTTCTTCACTACAGAACCACTCAAATGCAACACTCTCAACCTTAGAAAGCCGATTGCGGAGCCAATTTCACTTTCCCACTTTCCACTCATGAGGTGTACGTCGTTCGGATCGCTCCCCAAACCACGACGTCGTCGTCACAGCCTCTGGAGAAGTATCCGGTCGACGAGGAGGAACGATCTGCGCATCGACAAGTATTTTCTTGACGATCTCCACGCTGCGCTTGCGCTCTTCGCATAGATTCGCCGTTCTCTGGAGGATGAAGAGCGCGTTGAAGATCTTCTTCGCAAGCAGCTCCTTGTCCATCGCCGTCGTCTTCATTCCATAATCACCTTCATTGTTGCACTTCGAGTTTGGGTCCAACGGCAAATGTAGCAATGACCTCCTTCCCACCACCACCACCAATAACAGACGAAGCTCCAGCCGCCGTGGCATCTTGGAAGCTCAACCGACGGATTGACGTGAAATCGTTGCGCTTTGTCGTGATAATCGGTGGTGATACTTCGGAGACGTGGATGACCGATTCCGTCGTGACCACGAGCTCGTCTCCGTTGTCGTCATCGCGCTTGAACGCCAACAGAACTTCTTCACCCGGAAGCAACATCGTCGTGGCGACAGAGAGCGTCTCGAGATCGGTCGTGCGGTGGAACTTGGTGAGGGCATGGTTGGCAAACTCTGGGTGTTCTGCACTAGTGGCTTTCGTGGAGTTTGTGAAAATGAGAGCAACAAGGCAGTTGGGTGCGTCAACGGGAAGCGATCAAAAGGCATCGGCCAGTCTGGTTGAGGAGGCAGTGAGAAGAGACCCGGGTGCACAGCCTTCGTCTCTCAATCCGATCAAATGGCGTTCAGTACGTTTAAGCAACAAGCAGGTACATCTAGGCTTGATCCAGAGCAACTACAACAATCAATTGGCAGTGAGTGAGTCCAGTGTCGATCGCTGGTCCGAACTATCAAGAGAAACAAGTATCAATCTAGTCAACCGCAAGAGTTTCAACCTTTGAGCATAGCTCAAGCCCTCCGAGGTAAGAGAATGTGGCTGCACAGGTAGATGACCGACCTCGTCCTCGTCCTCGTCTCAAAGCACTTGGTCGTTCTTGTCGCACGTGAATGCAAAGAGAATGAATAATGTCTTCGCCAGGGACCCAGCCACGCGCCGCTCTGCTCTAGAGCGTTGCATCAGATGCTGTATGGCGTGGTGCTGTCAGACTCAGGAAGCGTCACATGATAGAGCACAGCTAGCACGAGAAACGGCAGGTACACTTGCAGCAGTCTGTCTATTCCACTTAATGACAGTAACAATAGTCTTCAAAAGTCTCCAACTCCTCCAACTCTTCTCTCGTGCATCTGCTGGAATCACTCTGTGCGCATGGTGCTGATGTTCTGGAAGAGGTCGATCGTCTGCTGTGCTAGCTGAACAGACTGCGACTGCAGCTTGTCGCGCATGCGGCCGGATCGAGTTCGAGCGCAAAAAATCTCTTCGACCTCTTTTCTCGTCGACGCTAGGATCTGGATCAAGTCCTTGACATCCGATTGGCTGCTGGACGCGGCGGGCTTCTCGTCATCAACTGCAAATTCTGATGCTCCATTCGGTTCCTCGATTCCACTGACTTCTTCAGCCGGCTCTGGAATCGGTTCTTTCTGGATCTCTGAGGCTTCGCGCGACTTTATCTCTTGCGGCAGCTGGAAAGACGCAGAGTGAAGTGCCATCATTTCACCCCTAGCAGCTAAGTCTGCACCAACCACACGAGATCTCCCCACTATCCGAAGTAGTTCAGTGGCGACCAAATTGGCGGGATCGGCGTCGCCGTCAACAGAAGCATCCGTCATGACGTCCTTCAAGAGATCATTTAGCACAACACCGCACGTCTCCAGCTCTCCGCGAATCTCAAACACGCGACTCCACTTGAGCAAATGAGCAGCAGTCTCCTCTTTCCCCCACTTTTCAATTGCATCGATGCTGAGAAGTGAAGACGGGAGTTCTCCAGCGCGCTTCTCAGCAACATTCGCCAGTCCACAAGCGTCAGCTTTCACCTTCCAGTATTGCTTGACTGCTTCTTCCTCGTCATCGCAGCGACCGATTTCTTCCCACGAACCAGGAAATTTGCCGCCGCTCTGGTTTGATGAAGCGAGTCCACGCATTTTGCTGCTTTCGGCATAGTAGGCGTTTTGCTGAGTGAACCGAAGCCCCTGCAACTCGTCCGGATTATCCAACAGGCGAATAGCCCACGACCCCATCAAATGAAGAGAAAACGTCTGCAGAATCTTCGCCACATTCTTCTTCATCTCAGATTCGAACACGGCGATACGCTCCACTGGCAGCGTCTCCAGATTGTCACCCCAGACAAAGTCGTTCCAGAGGCAAACAATGGAGAGCAGTTCTTCGCAAACAGTCTGAAGGAAGCCATTCTTGTCGAACTCGTAGTCGAAAACTGCTGACTCGACGTGGCCGAACAATTGAATTGGTAACGCCTTCACGCTCTTCCGAATCTTGTTCACCTCGCCACTGGAACCGGTGCCTTCGCGGTAGTCGAATCCCCACATCTCAATGCAAAGCAAGAACTCAGGGAAGAGCTCGAACGTGTCTCGCAACAATTCGTCTGGGGTACCGTGCAGGTCCGCCTCAAGCTTCAGTCTTGACTTGTACGCAGTCATGCGTTTCTCGAAGTATGAACTATTCAGCGCAGCTGCCAGCGAATCATTTTCCTTGCACTCCGATCGTCCACGGACACAGTACAGATGAGACACCAGGCAGTGGAGCTGGATAGCCATCAGGTGAAGCTTGCGGATTGTCGAGTTCATTTTCTTTCGGTTCAATAGCTCAGACCCGGCTTCAGCACCACCACTTCTGGCTCTTGCGAGCGAGTACGTCACTTCATCGAACCATTTCATGCGAGAGCTGATTTGCGACGTCACTTTCTGAACCCAACCTCCTGCTGATCCGCTTGAGCAACCAAACTCACAGGTCGAGCGCGGCTTTGCTGAATCTGCGTCGGGAAGCTTCACGGGATGAAGATAGTAGTACACGTTCGCGCGCTCGATTTCTCCAAACAATCGCTTCTGCATTCCCTTCATCACAAACGAAGTCGGAGAACACAGTGACGCTTCGCCGAAGAGATTCGAGGCGTACGACTGGTTTTCAGTCGGAGATAAGAGAACTATCTCTTCTTTCTTCGGGACAAGTGGCGCATCGCGATTAGATGTCGTCTCACGCGCAGGATTGACGTCGGGCACGACCGCTTCGTCTTCCTCGAAGACTTCCATTTCGTAATGATCATCCGCGTTCTCGAACCAACCGTCGGCGTTCTCCCAGTTGTTGTCGTTGTCGTCAAAAGTAGGACTTTCATACGTGATGGTGGTGTCGGGGGCAATCCGTGGAGACTGGACGATGTTCTGTGCTAACGTTTCTGCAACAAAAGTGCCTCGAGCCGGAGTCTCCAACGACAAGTCCACGCCGCAAAGCGATAGCGCTTTCTCGATCCCGTCTTTCAACAACGCAGTTTTTTCTTGTGCGCTCTTGTCTGACCGAGTCGCAGCTTGCACTGCATTGTCGAGCACATCCAACATCTGGCGCCTCGCCGAGGTACTCAGTTTGCAACTGGCAGAAACGACTTGACATTGCAGATCATGCGCTGTAGTAGACAGCTCATCCAATTGCGCGAGGAGCTTGCTGCTTTCCTCAAACGCCAAGTATTTCTTCAAATGCGACTTGACGTCATGCTGGACTTGAGCGCGCTCGACTTCGAGAGAAGTGTCCTTGTGAAGAGAAGCCACAAGCAACTCGCTGGCGCGGATTCTCCAGTTGTTCGAATGAGGCCGAAAAATAGGAGCAGACGGCTCTTCTGTGAACATCATCTCGGTCGTTGCATGTTCACCAGCTCGATCTTGTGCAAACGCCATCTCTGACGGAAGAGGCAGACTGATACAAACACTACGCGGTTGCTCCGCGAGTGAGTTGACTCCCTCGACATCTTCGCGAGCACTAGCCGGAATGCTGAACGACAAACCAGATGATACCACGCCGTCTGGAACGCGCACTTGATCACTTGATTCTCCATTTGTCGGTCCACTTGCTCCGCTTGTGTTTGAATCTGCAAAGTCGGCTGTATTCTCACCAAGGCTTGAGACTACTTCGCACCCTTGAAGTTGCTGTGATTTCCCTTCGATCTGCTCACCAGCCATCAACTCGTCTTCGTCGAGCGTGGTTTTGGTCAAACCACCAGCAGCAGTTCCACTGGAGTCGTGAAGCTCATCGCGTCTCTCATAAACTGCAGACGTATCCGCAGTGTCGCGTACCTGTTGCTCAGCTTGATCGTTAGGAAGTTCCTTTTCCAAATGGGCGAGATGCTGCAACTCCTCTTCGGCAGTCAAGTTTTCGGGCACGCCGAAATGGACCGAACGAACCGTGTTCTCGTCAGCTGGCAAGGTCCAGCGTTCTCCATCTTCAAGCTGAGCGCCATGAACAGCACGTGCGCTTGAGTCACACGCATGGTCGTCGCGAGAGGTCAGGATGGAGCCAGAGACTTGAATGCGCGGATGCTTTTTTCGAAGAAAGTCTTCGGTCTGAGACACAACAGACGTCTTTCGACGCTTTGGCATCTCTTCACGAGGACTATCCGGTGGAGCAGACCTTGAGTGCGCGGTTGGCGCAGAAAAACTGTTGTGTCTTCCACGGGGCACCCGAGTAGCTTGGTAGCTCATGTGCATGTGAGGATAGAGAACTGCCGGTTGACGAGGATGACGCCGATAAACAATACCCAGATCTTCATCGTCTGACAACCACTCGCCCGTCTGCCCATCGAATAACTCATACGGGTAGTGCGCGTTCGAGGTTGGAGGAGCAGGTCGCTTCTGTTGAAAGGGAGGCGGAGACACTTCGCGAAACTGTCCCGGTGAGCGCTTCACGCCTCTTCTCGCGCCGTAGTTCGCCTGTGCACGAGACTTGATGGCGAACTCTTGCGCTGCCAGAACGTCGTCTTCATGCTCCAGCAAGTCATTTTCAATATCGGAGTATCTCTCTTCGGTGTGGAATGTCGCTACTCGAGCACCTTCGCGAGAAGGTCTGCGTGCGCGATAAACTTCTTCGTACTCGCCATCACCGAACGCACCGCTGTGATGATACGGCGGCACATACCGGCGATGGATCGAGGCTTTCCGACGACGAGCTGAACCAGGTGGGGAGGCAACTCGATCTTCGCTTGCTGGGGAGACGTGGACGAAGCTTCGATGATGTCTGCTCCAATCAGACTCGTCGACATACTGCCAGCGGCGGCGCTGGAGTAAACGAGAAACTTGCTGGCGAGAAGGCACATCGGAGACCTGTCCAACTGCGTCGTCGCCAGATACTGCGTCGTATTCTTCCCCATCAACGCCTAGCTCTTGTCTGTACACCGGTCGGCCCCATTTGTCGTAGTAGGCAATATCGTCGTCATACTGCACCGCCATTCGCGCGCCTCGTTCTTGCTCCGCACTTCTGTCGATTCTGTCTCTTCGTCGCGCAGTCGAGTTGTGTTGTCGGAAGCTGTCGATCGGGGTTTCAAGTGAAACCGGTGAGATCGGATGCCGTGGTCGTGCTGAATACTGCTCAGTTTCTTGCTCCATTCGATCGACGCTGCGATTCGATTCGACTTTGACATATTCTGCGTCATATTCGCCAGAATACACCAGCCCGTCGTGAGATTCTTGGCTGTATTGTGTTCCAGGTTGATCGATTTCCAGCTGTCGGTAGGCTGAGGCAGCATGCAGACTCCGAATTCGCATCTTTTTCTGCAGATGAGTTTCCACCTTCTCGACAAGCGCACGAAGCATTCGAATCGCTTCCTCTAACTGTAAACAATACAACCAAAACACAAAGAGCAGTGTTAGCGCACACAAAGCAAACAAGCGACCGGTATTGGTGGAATCACTTACGTTTTCAGCGCTCTCAGCCGAGATCAAAAAGTTCATGATATACGCTCGACTCTGAGGAGATTGGGCTTCTTCATCCGGAGACATGGGGCAGTAATCGATCGTGCATCCTGTCTCTTGCATAATCGAGTTGATACGACTCTTCCGATCGCCGTATAAATATGGCATCACCAGATCTGGGTGCGCCGCGCATTTGAGCTTCAAGCACCGCATACGCTGAGGCTGTCGAGACTGCACCATTCCAGAGGAAGAGCTGCTATTACTACTCGCACTCGGACTGCGATTCCAGTCGAAAGCAGCACTCACCTGTTGGATCTGCTGATGTTGCGTTTCTGGTGGTGGCATTGACGCAATGCTCAGGTTCTCTTTTGTTTCTTCTTCATCTTGCTGCTGCTGTCTGTTGGTCACTGCTACTCGCTCTGAATCACCAGACAGGTCCACATGCACGCCTTCACTAGCTGTCGTCGTCGTGTTTCGCTGCGTCCAGCGGCTGCTCTGCGCATTCCTAGCAGCGCTTGCCCCTGCTGGACCGCCAGCACCACCAGACCGCGCCGCTTTCTGCATCGCCGGCATCGTGCGCTGTCTGGAACTGAAGCTTTTCAGCCTGCCAAAGTTGCGCATTCGCGACACGTTTGGCGCAAACGCTGCAGACACGCTACCACCACTATCGCCACCATTGGTCCGCGCAGCGAGTCCTGCGCTTTCGCTCGACGCGGCTGCCGCAGTCGTGCTGGTGCTATTCCGCTGCATACCGTTGCTGTTGCTGCCAGGCGCGCCCACTGAACTCGCCGCCATCGGCGTCGTCGTCGCGCGCTTCGAAGCCGCTTTCTTCGCACGGCGAGCGGCGCCTGCCGCAGTCGCCATCGCACTCACGCTCTCTTCCATTTTTGTTTGTTTCCCTTTTCTCTCTGATGGCTCAGTTGGCTGGTGTTTCGCAACTCACTGTGAGTTTGTATGGCGACTGCCCATTGCCCTTTTGTTTTGGCGCGCTTTCGCTTCGCCAGCAAGAACCATCACTCTGATTTATCGACTTCGTAAAAAAGAAAGTTGTTTTTACGGAAAGAAGACCATCACTCTCGATTGGCAGCATACAAAAAGCAAGAGGTGGAGTTTTTACGAGCCTTTTTTACGGGAATGACCAGCATCTTGAGTTGATCTGGCCAATCCATTCCAATTTCCGCATTTCCGCATTTCGACGAGGTGAAGGCGACCAACGAGAGCCAAGTGAGCTGAGAGCGATGAGTGACGGCGCGTTTTCTATGAGCGCGAGCGACCTCGAGAGTCTGCGCGCTGCGCTGCTGCAGACGGACAAGCAGACGCAGGCGTTCCTTGGTCCGCTGCTGCCGCTCAAGGCCGTGCAGCAGGTGCTGCTGAGCTTCCTTCGAGACCGATCGCGGTCGTTCGAAGACTGGGTTTGGGACCCGAGTGTGCGCCAGCTGCTGAACCAATTGCGCGAGCAGAACCCCCAGGCGCACCACCACGGACAGGACGTCGATCGTTGGTTTGAACAAGCAGCGCAGGACCAGTGGACATACAAGCAAGCTCAAAGCGAGGATGTGCCATCGGAGCAATTTTTGCAGGACGCGGACAAAGCGCAAGAAGATGGGAAAGCCAAGTTCAAGAGGCGCGATTTCTATGCTGCGAAGAACGCGTTCAAGAAGAGTCTGGAAAGTCTGTCGGCGTATCTGGAGAACGAGTGTTACGGTGAAGTTGTTGACGTGGAAGAATGGGAAGAGCCGATGCAAGAGCGGTATGTGACGCTGTGCAACAACATCGCGATCTGCGGCATCAAGATGAACGATCTATCGCTTATCAAGGAGTACGCTCAGAAGTCCCTTGCTGTGAATGCGGCGTCGAGTAAAGCGCTGTACGTGATGGCGAAGCTGCATCTGATGGAGCACATGTATGAGGAAGCGTACGCGGTCGTCGATCGAGCGCTTCAGCACGAGCCAGGCAACCAGCTGCTCGTAAAATTCCGAAAAGAGATCGATCAAGCTCGTGAAGAAGAAGCCGAAGAGCAGGCTCAAATCGCTGCTCTTGCCAAGCAGAAGCTTGTGGAAGTGGAAATTCAGACGCAAGAGCAAGATGCGTGGCAGAAAGAGTGGAAAGAAAAACGTGTCACTGCGGCAGATTTTGTTCCTCTCCCCACTCTCGAGGAAGACGCGTTTGCAGCGTCGCGTCTCCACACGTACCTCATGAGAATCAAGCACGAGGTAAGTTTTGACTTTGTATATCTGATTGTTCGTCATGCGACAAAAGCGATCGAGTTGTCTAACCTGCTTTATGCATTCAATGTTGTAGCTTCGAGTTGAAATCAAGCAGCTGCACGACCCTGACAACAGTGAGCCGCCACTTTTTGAGTGCACTGTAACCGATGTTACAGCTGGTGTGGTTTTGGCTGCCGACGTGAGAGGGCCCTCGAAGAAGATCGTGAAGAATGATGGCTCAAAGATTGCAATCAAGAAGTTGTGGCAGATGAAAACAGAGGCTGGGACGCTTCTGGAGGAAGATCAGGCGTACCTGCGAGATTTTGAGCAAGCGCAGCGAGAAGGAAAGCCACTCGAGAGTGCGAACAGTGCACCAAAAGCCAAGGAACCAGAAGGCGAGAAGGATCCATCCTCTTCACTCCCCGTGAAGATCGCAGCGTTCGAGCGAAGTCTGGACTCTATGATGCTTCTGAACCAGCTGAACCAGCAGAAACGACTTCAAGTTCACTTTGAAGTTGAAGATTTGTCCCCAGCGTCCAAGGAAACGACGGAGTTTCAGTGCACGATCCTGATCAATGGAAAACCATTGGGTGTTGCAAAGGCTCCGGCGAAGAAGAAAGCCCGCAGCGAGGCAGCGAAGCAGGCTGTTGCGATGGCGCTCGAGAAGAACATTATTTTCCATTGGGATCCTGAAGAAAGCGACGATGAAGCGGGGCAACAGAGTTAAATTATTTAGGCAGGTCTTCATTTTTGTGAGTTTGGTGCCCTTTGGGCAGTTTTTGTGCAAGAAATGCAGGTCTCTGTTGTTGTCGATAGCATTCCGGAATCACGAAGCGCGGCTTGTGCTGGACACTCCGATCGATCGCGCTGCGCTTGCGGTCTGTCTTCTATCGCGTTTTATTATCTAATCTACACGGATTTCCCACACGTTGAGAGTGGAATTGTGACTAATTGCTGCGCTGAGGCGTACGCTTTCTCTGCGCGTGTGTCGCTGCTGTTAGTCCGCGTGGACGTCCAGAGACAACTGATATACTTTCTGTGCGCGCCGAGCGCGAAGGAAGTACATCACGCTGGTGCCGAAGACGCACAGATACAGGAACGCGGCGAGGAAAATGCTGGTAGCGAGCGACGACTTCTTCTTGCCATGCGCTGGCTTCACTTTGATGTAAAGCGAGTTGCTGCTCACAATCGACCCGACGATGATCTGCGCAAATGAGCACAAACGAAGAGAAACACAGGAAAGGTGTCAAACGTTAGCATCAAGCTTGAAGTAGCAACCCGAGGTGTGTGCCATAACAGCTCGAAGACAAGACGTACCAGTAGCACGAAGCCTGCAAACGAGAAGATCGCACAACAGACGATGCCTGCAAATACACGAGCAAGCGGGGATTCCCGATAGAAAGAAGAGCACATCAGTGAACAAGCTCCTTTACCTATTTCACGAGCGCATACTCACACTCACACAAGCGGGTGGATGCACGTACCGGGATGGGTCTGCGGTCCTCTGCTGGAGCCCTGCGCGAGCAGCTCTTCGAGGTCGGTCGTGTCGTCCAAGTCGCTGATGTCGGAACCGGGGGAGCCGACGTTGAGCTGGTTGAGGTTCGCGTATCCGGGCTTGCCTCGCGAGACCACCGAGACGATGTCGGCGCGGTCAAACGTGTCCTTCATTTCTTTCTTGCACGTGCCGTACACGTCTTTGAGTCGCGTCATTCCCGCGTTGACGCACGAGAGGGTGGAAGCAAGCGATCAACCGAGATGGAGGACGAAGAGACGAAGCAGATGGAGAAAGAGGGAGCCCGTGCCGTTCGTTCGATTGTCCGTCGAATGCGCAAGCGACAGCAAAAAGACAAATCAACCACACACACACTGGTTTAGAATGGGAGGCAGCAGATCGTCGTGCAGGCGCGTGGATGGCAGCAGTGCGTGGCGTTGATAGACGGATCGCAGCGAGGGCTCTCTCGCTCTGTCTGTCTGATCCGATCCACTTGTGCGCTGCTGATAAGACTCACAATGAGCCGCCGCGGCAGAAAATAACTCACAGCGAGAGAAGCGCGCGAGAGGGGAGGAGAACGGCGGAGCTGGGAGGGAGGGAGGGGGCACGACCCACGACGCTTGCAGCCACGCACACAGAGATTGAGCGCGCGCGATTGACCGATGGATGGATGGATGGATGGATTAGGCGGGCGGATGTCTGAGCGCTTCTTCGCTTTTCGTCTCTTGGCGCTATTTGTAGATTTGTGATGCTGTTGCGGGCTATTTCGAGAGAGCGGACCTATCAGAGCTCTCCACGTTGTTGTTAGCAAAGGTGATTTCAAAAAAGGAGGTGCATTGTTTCTGAAAGAAAAGGGTATGCATTTGGAGTTTGCAGCATTGTAGCATCAGGTAGACATGTTCGTGTATTTAATACGTTTACCCAAGAAGCGCGTGCAATATAAAAATGTGTCCTCTTTACTCTCCAAAAGGAAAGTTCAGTGAAATTGCCCTTTATGTGTCCCACTGGACAACAGTTTTTAACTTTTGTCAAACTCAAGGTGGTCCACCTCACATATTCCACTTACATTTATAACGTGGGCCACACTAATATATCCTCAATTCGAGGGTCACTTTTCGTTGCCTTTCTGTGGACGGAAATCTCAAAGCTGCCCAAGAAGAGCACCAAGAGGAAGAAGCTCATCGCTGCTGCGTCCATTGCGTCCAAGAGCCGGCACCCGAACTGACACGTGAACATGGCGAGAGCAGCTGCGTCTTCTGGTCGCTCAGCGTCCCGCTCGAGCTCTGTGCAGAAAGCGCGCCGCTCGGCCTCCAAGTCCAAGTCGCGATCCAGATCCAGATCCGTCTCGGTGGATGGCCAGACGAAGGAGAAGAAGACGGAGGTTGCGAAGGATGGCGATGATGGCGATATGGAGATTGATGGTGGCGACTCCAAGGAGAAGCGCCGCTCGCCGTCTATCACGAGTACGCTGGCGTCTATTCTTTCGTGCATGTGTGCGCGCATTCGTGTACACGTGACTCACAGATTGTTTTTGAATGTTTGTTCGTTGCTTTACAGAGGACAAGAGGAGCGCAATGGTGGACGCGAGCATGAGCCCGTCCAAGGTGTTCTCGTTGCGCGTGGACAACCTCACTCGGTGAGTGGATATGTCTATTTCACCTGCTGGTGTATTGCTGCTGCTGTGATACACTCGTCCATACTGATCATTCGCATTGCTGTTATCGTCTTCGCTTTGACCTTGTAGCAATGTGAACGCGGATCATTTGAGCGAGATCTTTGGCAAGTTTGGCGCGGTCGTTAGCGTGAATCTCGTGTGCGAGCGCGTGTCGAAAGCGCCCAAGGGCTTTGCGTTTGTGGACTTTCATTCCGAGAAGGACGCGGAGAAGGCGCAGGACCATATGCACGACGGGTGGCTGGACGGCAAGAAAGTGCGCGTGCGCTTCGCTACCGACAACGACCGCCGTCGCTCGCGCTCACGCTCGATGGAAAGAAACAGCCAGCGCAATGGCAACCAGAATGGCAACAACAACAGCAATGCGAATGGCCGTCGTGGTGCGTGCTCGCAATCTCTGCATGTTCTTGTGCGTGGCTGATACCAACATTCGTATCCCAACTAACACTTGCTCTGCTGTTTTCTATTGTAGGACGCGAGAATATGCTGCGCAACAAACGCTCGTTCTCTCCGCGGGGCCGACGCGGGTCGCTGGCGTCGTCACCGCGCAAAAACAATCGCCAGAGGTGCGCTCGCTTTCTATTTATCACAGTACCGACTCCTACCAAACAGTGTCATGTCCCTTCTTGCTCTGGACTAACGTAATGGAATATGACCTTTCGGTACCTTGTCTATTGTAGATCGCCACTTGGTCGACGCGTTGTAGTGCAGCGTCGGTCGCCTCTGCGTGCGCGTGGCGGACGGGGAGCTCGGCGTGCAGCGTCACCATTCCGAGGCCGAAGCCGCAGTCCATTCAACGGGGGCCGACGCGGGCGTTCGCGTTCGCGATCGCGATCTCGCTCTCGCTCGCCCGCTTTCCGCCGCCGTGGTGGCGCGTCTCCTTTCCGAGGCGGTCGTGGTGGTCGACGTGGCAGCCCGTCGCCATTCCGCGGCGGCCGCGGCCGACGATCACCAAGCGCCGGTCACCGCAGACGATCGAGCCGCAGTCGCAGCCTGAGCAGCCGTTCTCGCAGCCGATCTCGATCTTTCAGCAGGAGCGCGAGCCGCTCTCGCAGCTTTAGCCGCAGCAGCCGCAGTCGAAGCTTCAGTGGGAGCAGTCGGAGTCGCAGCCGAACACCAAGACGCGCACGACGAAGCAGCCTCAGCGCCAGTCGCAGCAGCAGCAGTCGGAGCTTCAGCCGCAGCCGAAGCCGGAGCAGCCGCAGGAGCCGAGGCAGGAGCGCAAGTCGCAGTCGGAGCGTGAGCAGGAGCCCCAGCGTCCGCAAATATTCGTCGGGCAGAAAGTGAGGGCCAGCAGTTGTACACTCCACTTGAGGCGAGAACACCAACCGGTTGATGGTCTCGCACGGAAGAGAAGAGAGAAGGGCAAGCTGATGTTCGTCTAATCGAAGGTCATTTTTTTTTCTATAGCACACCCCATCTCTCTAGAAGACGACTCGCTCATATCTACAGGTATAGATTTGTTTATCTTTCTGTTCATTTTACGCCTCCATCGGTAGTCGTCGCTAGCCCACTACAGCGACTGTTGGCGATTAAACTTGGGCATCGTGTAGCGTCGGACTAGATGCGCTGGTGGACGCTGCTGCTGCTGCTGCTGGTTCGGCGTGGTTTCGCCGCCCGACTGCGGGGTCCCGAGTCCGTCGTCAGCTCCACCGATAGACAACCCACGGTGGTACACGTGTCCAGGCGACAGACCGTCGTCGCGTGGGGTTAGTGTCGTCATGCTGTTTCGGTTCGCTCCTGAAAAGCTCGATCCCGAGCCACTTCCATTCGCACCAGTCGCGTTCAGCGTCGTTGCCGTAAAGCGCCTGGGAGCAAACGAGTGGCGCGCGCCGCGGAAGATGTTGCCCGTCGAATGGAGGCGTTCGCGTCCTCTCGGCGCTGACGCACCTCCGTCGACAGCATTCAGCGCGTGTGCCACAGCCTCCGAGTCGGGCAACCCGTGGAACGCCAAGGATCCGCGACTCGCGTGGCGCTCGAAGAGCATGCGCGCTTCCTGCGGGTGCTCGAGGTTGTTGTAGCGCTCGGTCGCCATGAATGACTCGACCATGACACTCTCGGCATCGTAACTGAACGCACTGCCGCGTGCAACCGACCGGCGGGCACCCTGGCGCGCGGCGATCGGTCGCACAGGAAGCATGTGCGCAGATCCAGCAGCCACAGCGTACTTGAGCGCCTCACTGATGCTCGTGCGCCTGGCAGTAGCACCTGTACTTGGCGGCTGCTGCTCAAAGTGGGACTCCATGTCGTCAGTCGGAATTTTCTCCGCCGGTGGGAACGCCAACAGCTTGTCTGCGAAACGGTCGAGCTTAAACGCGTGCACTTCCTGCGCCAAGTGCTTGTACGAAGGCTGGAACGCGCGGATGTAGCCCTTCCACAGAAAGTCTCTCGACAGCGCCGCAATCGTCAGCAGTGGCACGAGCAGCCAAAACACCTGCACGCCAAACGAGTTCGAGAACACGCCGTTCCAGTACGCCGAACTGATCGACTTGCCGCTCGAAATGACTCCCGCGGTGACCACCCAGAGCGACGCCGAGCACACGTAGATCGCCAAGTGGATCGGCCACCACATCTGCTGGTGCAGACAAAGCTTGAGCGTCACGACGAGCAGCACGATTGTGAACGTCGTGCAGCCGTACACCCACATCGTCGGCGTGTCGCCGTTCTCAGTCAGGTACCGCATGCCGTACAGAGTGCCGAAACCGATGATCAGCGACTCCCAGACGCACGACATGATCCACGCCCAGACGATCTTCGTGTTGAAATGGCTGTTCTCCTGACCGATGCGGTACAGCACCGGGTAGTTGTGCGCTAGGTCCGCAGGAACGTCTTGCTCGAACGTACTGATGAGCACGATGGGGAGCGCTGTGAAGAGCAGGTTGTAGCCCTGCAGCCCCCACTCGAGGAAGAACTTCTGCCCCGAGAAGCCCGTGAAGATCATGTACCAGAACTGCGTCAGGTTCATCATCACGTTCTTGTAGAAAATGTACAGGATCAGCTTTCCCATGCGTACGTAGTTCCAGCGTCCGTGTACGAGTAGCAGTCGCGACAGGAAGCGGAACTGCGCGATCGCGTAGTCCGACGAGTTGGCAGCCTGCATCCCCTCTTGACCCGAAATACCCACGCCGACATGCGCAGCTTGGATCATCGATACGTCGTTTGCGCCATCGCCAATCGCGAGCGTGCGCACCGCTGGATTGTTGTCGCGCACCAAGTGCACCAGCTGGGCTTTCTGTGCAGGCGATACGCGGCAGGCAATCACCGCAACACACTTCTCTGCCACACTCAGCAGCAGCTCAGGACATTCTTCGAGTGCAACTTCCAGAGTTTCACCATCGATCACGAGACCCAGCTCTTCCTGCGAAGAGTTGATATGGGCAATGCTCTCAATCCGCGTCAGCGGGCGGTGGTCGTCGGATTCGGTCGCTGTCGTTGGCGTTTCAGTCGAATTTCGGTATCTTCTTCCAACGTGCTTGTCTTCACCAGAGTTGCTCAAATCATTTTCATCATCAGTGTTTGCGCGCAATGTGCTGTACCGTTCGAGCTCTTCCATAATCGACGCCAAGTCTGGATGCGTATCCGCCGAGATCACCACTTGTTCAACGTCAGGGGTGAGCAAGCGACAAGCGAAACCGATGTTGATCGCAGTCTCTTCTTTGTCACCCGTGAGCATCCAAATCTTGATCGACGCTTGGCGCAGCTTGTGAATCGTGTCCGGGACCTCTGCCTGCAAGCGATCTTCAATCGCGGTCGCGCCAATAATCTCCAAGTTCACTTCAATCTCTTCCATCAGGCGATCGATATCGTTCTTCTCACCCAATCTTCGCAACTCGATCTGGCGCATGTCATTGATCGCTGTGCGGTAGCGAACGACCCAGCCTTCAAAGAATCGCTCGTTCACATCCGCTTCGGCGATCACTAGCGTGCGCAGACCTTCCGAAGCGAACATTTCCATATCCTGCAGAGTCTTGTTTCGCATCTGGAGCACCCGTGAGTCCGTAGTCTCGCGGAGTCGCTCGTACATCACTGTATCAGCACCTTTGCAGAGAAGCTTCAGCTTTCCATTCGGCATCTTCGCGATCACAGACATGCGTTTACGCGTACTGTTGAACTCCAGCACTTCCACAACCTGGTACGCGTTCACCTTGTTGCTCTTATCTGGCTGCGCCGACGAAGCCGAGTCTTGGTCAGCCAAACACGAGAAATACTCAACCATCGCTTTACCGGGAGAACGCGCGACAAACTTGTATCCGAAGCACGCAGCAGCCGCAACAAGAGCCTGCTCATCAGGAGAAGACGCGCTCAATCGGAGACTTCCATCTGGGGCTTTTTCCGGCATGACCGTGTGGCAAATGCCCAAGTGCTCGAAAAAAGAGTTGATCATCGCAGCTTGTTTACTGCCTTCGCGAGACAGTGCATCGAAAATCGCGTCGTCTTGATAGTTCACAAAGGGGGCTCTCACCTCGCGATGATGGTTTTGTGGATCGCTCTTTCTTTCATCCTCTCGCTCTTCCAGAATCACCAGGCCGTCTTGATCTGCTTGTCGACGTTTCTTGGCCGCAATACCGACTTCTGTCTCTCCCATTCCGTACGCAACGCCGTTGATAGAGCACTTCCGGAACTCCATGATGTTGCACGTCAGCGTCCCCGTTTTGTCACTGAAGATGTAGTCGATCTGACCAAGCTCTTCATTCAGCGACATCGTGCGCACTTGGAACGGCGTGTCGGACTCTTCGTGATACATCTCCAGGTCGTTGTTCATAAAGTACGCTTGCATGAACTTCACTGACGTCATACTGACATACAACGACACTGGAATGAACGAATTCAGCAACAGAAAGTAGTACAGCACCTGGATGAAGAAGTTGCCGACTGGAGCTTTCACTGCGGTGGCTTGACGATCGTACAAGTACCACGCCTTCTCTCCCATCTTGGAGCTCAGGTTCGAACGGTTCCACACGCTCGACGCGATAGCACCCGTGAGACACAATGCGATCATCAGCGCGCATATGTACAGGATCTGCTGGTTCAGCCGCCTCTCCATGTTGCTCCACTTCATTGGCGTGTTCGATGACGCCATCATGATCTTCGTGTCCGGACCGGTGTTCACCACGAGCCCATAGATATACTCGGTGTTACGCAGCGTGGATCCTCGCAGCACAACGGAGTTGGTGGTGATGGCTTCTTTTTTACCACCCTTCAGTGAAATCGTGCCGTTGAAACGATGGATCGAGTTGTTCGGGGTCTCACAAACGACGACGCCAGAGATGTCAGCGACTTGGTCGTCGCTCAACACGGTCGTGTACGTGGCTTCAACACCCTGACGAAGCTTCAAGTTGGTCTCGCCATCCAGCGACTTGGTCTCCACGTAGCAAATGCCGGCTGGGTTGTCCGGTTCTGGCTCACACGCGGCGAGAATCACGAGATCAGCCGGGACTGCTTCTCTGTTGTGCAGCTTCACGACGTCACCGACGCGCAGATGCTGCCACTTTGCCTGCTCGAACGCGCGCTTCTCCAGCGAGAACCTCAAACACGGTAGCTCGTTCGCGGTGTGATCTGCTTTGTGACGCTTGTAGTCCTCCAGACACGCGAAAAACATATCAATGAGCACGATAATCGTCAGCGCTGGCAGCGACGCGGGAAAGCCGCCCGTGTTGGAGATCGGCTTGACAGTTTGCATGATTGAGATCACGAGAAAGTACGCGTTCGCGAGCTTGCTGAACTCGTAAAAGAGCAGCTTTGGGATGAAGTTGTAGATCGTGAACCGGGACGTGACGACCGTGTTGCTGCAGTACTCCAGCGCGGCGTTCTCCTCGGGCGAGTTCAGGTACACGTATCGGTACGCCTCTTCCTCTTCGTCGTCGTCATCGCTATCAACCCCATCTTCTTGACTGTGAGCTCTCACATAGTTTCCCTGACCGCCGCCGTCCTTTTCATTCTCCTCTTCATCGTCACCACCATTTTCTTCGTGACTCGCGCGCGCTTTCTGGATCTGGTCGAGCTGCGAGTTCTGCTTCAGCATCGTGCGCTGCTTCGGACTGTCGGGGATCAACACATCGACCATTTCACGCTCAAAGTCGCGACCGAGCAGGTGTGCTTCGTCGATGTCGCCATCGCCATCCGCGCGCTTCTTCTCTTCCTCTTCATCGTCGCGCCTCTGCTTCGCGAACGGACTCTTGAGCGCAAACGCGCCGTTGCGCTCCGGCGAAGATAAAGCCACCGACGCTGCGCTCTGCTGCTGCTGCTGCTGCTCCGCCGCCGCCGCCGCTGCTCCGCCACCGATGGGCCGCGGCGACCCCGCCAGCAGCGTGTATTCGCTCACGGGCGTCTCGGGTCCGACCGATTCCTCCTCGTGATCGTCGTGGCCGTTCATCGCTTCCGCAGATTATCCACCCCGTGCGCTTGTTGGCTGCACTTGCAGGCGTTACAAATATGGCGCGCCGCGTTGTCACCAGAATGCGGAAAACGCGCTGCGACACGCTGTAAGCTGCACCACACAGGAACAGCCGTCGAGGACCGAGTGATCGATCGATCGATAGATACACTCACTCACTCACTCACTCACTCACTCACGCAGACGCTCGTACGTAGGTTGTTGCGCTTGTGAGTTCACGCGGATGCGGGGCTGTCGTCGTTCTGCTTTCTTCTGACTGACTATCTCTGCTGCCTCGGCGCAAATGGCGAAGTGGGCGCTTTTTGTGTGTATGTTGCTGCGTTGCGTTGCGCCATGTTTGAGAGAGCGAGCGAGCGTGCGAGCAAAAAGCGGCCTTTCTTGTGCTGTTACAAAACCTCACTTTTAGAATACATCGCATGTATGCTATATGAAGGTTTACCTGCTTATTGCGAGCTTCATACCGCATATCTTGAGAAAGGGTGCGAACAAGCGGACAAAACCACACTTGGAGTTTGTATGCGCGTTTGGTTTGATATCAGAGCACATGGAAGCAACGGGTTAGGGGGATTCCAAAATTTGCTTTGCTCGAACAACCCCGCTCGAGTGACAAAGGCTTTTTTCGCTGCTCAACCTTCAGAAATTACTGCCATGGTGTCCCCCAAAACGTGCTCCGGCTCATTTACCAAGACCTGGATCTTCGCAAGGAACTAGAGCTCACTTTTATCCATTTACCACCCAGTCTTGAGATCCTTAACTTACCACACCACACTCAGATTTGTTACCACACGGCTGGCCTCACCATTATTTTTCATTTTGTATCCCGTGGTGACGCTTCTGAAAGAGATATCTCGCTGGACTCATCACAGTAGACAGCTTCAAGAATCCCCAACTCATGTTGGCTCGCTCAGCCTCGGCGACGTTGGACTAAACACCCACCGGATGACGATCCGCTGGGCTCTTCCTGCCCGAGACGCTGGATTCCTGTCAAGAGGTCACTGGTTGCAGGGTCGCAAGGACGCAAGGACGCACTGCGACTCATCGAGTAGCTTCAGCGCGGACGAGATCAAAGGCCACTGCCGCCGCCAGCACCAACTCACCACGACGTGAACGAACGCGACGACCGGATTTCACCAGTACGCCACACACCGTTCGATCCTTCGACAAGAGTTTGTCTGGTTTTGCGATGCTGCTGAATGAAGTTGCAGCCATGCACTACCGCAGAGATACAGGTGGGACTGAGAGGGAAAGCGATCCGCCCGTTGTTTTCTCGAACCCCATCGTCTCTTCTCGCCAGGGGAGGAGATGCTCCTGGCGTTCACTCGCAGCGAGTACGTCAACCGAGAGGAGCTGGTGTTCACGACCGAGTCGGTCGTCATCGCGAAGAATGTCGGTTCGAATATCAAGACCGAGCGCTTCGCGTTGTCGTCAATCGCGCACGTGTACTTCCAGGAGCAGACACTGGGTTACTACGGACGCAAAGTGCTGCTCATTCTGCTCGTACTAGACGACAAAGAGGCTGGGAACCTCACGTTCACGGTGAGCATGGCAGCCGACGAGAGAAACCTCGCGAAGGCGATCTACAACGCGGTCTTCCTCCTTCAAGACGCCGGAGCACAATGCCACGAAGATCGCAAGCGGAACTTTGAAGTGGTGAAACGGATGATCGCCGATGCGCAAGCCAAGCCAGAGCCGACGCCGACGGTCGCAAAGTTATCAACGATACCGATGTGAGTTTTTATATGTAAGAGCCGATGAGAAATACAAAACGCTAGGGCGAAAGTGTTTGGCTCTTGACCATGTGCTTCTGGATGCTAGCCGGACTACGATCACCCTCTTAGAGTTCATTGCCAATCGGAAGTGGACAGCAACGGCTTAGGAATGCAGGCTAACGATGGTCATAAATCTGAAAAAAAGTGGGAGTCGTTGCCCTTGCCATGGAGGAAGGCAAGTCTCTCTGTCTTTGATCCAGTACACACGTACTCACGTGAGGGGATTCTGTGTCAAAGCTGCAGTGTGGGCATGGCAGTTGAGCAAATTCAATCCGAGACGAGGCTCGCAGCTCTCGGCCCCCTCCGACAGTTCTTTCTCATGCGTGCTCGTTCAGTTCTCAGTCTGCTATTAGGCAAGAATGTCGCGACAGTTCAGTGCTACCACTACCAACGGCAGCTGCAGCAGCAGCACATACGCCCCCCGTGAGGATGATGCGTGTCGGGGAACTCGTTGCTGCAGGCTTCCTGATGCCACCGCACGAAGTGATCGTGCTCGCGTTCACTGGCGCAGAGGGCGAGGTTGCGTTCACGAACGAAGCGGTTCTCGTTGTGGAGAATCTCTGCTCCTCAGCCGCTCACAGCAGAGCAAACGCGGCCAGGACGGTGAATAGATTTGAGTACAGATCAGCGGGGTTCACTTGTCTGCAGCTCCGACTCCCAGAAAGCAGACGTTGCAACTCGACGCTCGCGTTCAAGGTCGAGGTCACAGGAGCTCGAGCTCGAATTAACTGCCGACCGAGTGGCGAGAGCGTTCTACAAAGCGCTCATGATCCTTTTCCGTCAATTGCGTTACTTCCGCGAGCTCTCTCCGAGCGATTACTGTGCGATTGTCGGCCCGGAGTACGTCTACGACCTCTCTGCTGTGGCGCTGGACTCGAAGCCGATCAAGATGGACCACATTTTGCTAAATTTATTTATTGTATGAGATCACACAGCGAAGCACTTGCTGCCATGCACTTTGAAGTGTTGTAGTTCCACTTTAGCTTCGCTTCTTTGCCGCTCATTATTTATCATGACCAAAATGTCGGCTTGTTCCTTTTCTCCCTCACGGTGAGGATCGCTTCGTTCATGGACACGACCTCTTCACCTTTTTCGCTAGTGACTGCAAACATCATCACTTCGTGAGGTGGGAGGTACTCCGAGGCAAGCAGCTCCGAGGCGTCGGTGACCGGACGGGACATGCGCAGCTGGAAGTCCTCCTCAACGGTGGCATCCCAGGCTTTCTCAACTGCATCTATCTGGAGCAGCAACAACAGGAGCAACAACAGGAACAGTGCCCCTACAAGGCTGTCGTAGACACGAATCCGCATCGACCCTCTCGGCCACCCTACCATGAACAAATCATGCCTTCCTGCCGAAGACCTCTCGTCGCTCTACGCTGTTTCGTATCTGGTGCCGGGCGAGAAGATCGTGTTTGCGCTGGCTACTACAGCCGAGGACGGCGGAGAGCTGGTGTTCACTTCCCAGGCGCTGCTCATAGTGGAGACGATGCCCAGCTACACATCCCAGCAAGAGCAACCAGGCAAGTCCGTCGAGCGCTTCGAGTACAAGTTCAACTCGTTCTCGGACGCCACGTTTCGCTCGCATCCTGGATATGGAACCAGCGCAGCATTGCCAGAGTTCATCACTGAGTTTCGTGTGCGACTCGCTCGCGAGGTCGTGGTCGGCATGCAGGACCAGGTCGTGGTCCGGGCGTACTACAAGGCGCTCGTGCTGCTACTCCGCGAAACAAAGAAGCGCTCGGCGCTGAGCTTCGGCCACGTGGAGCGCCTGCTCGCACACGAGACAGCGGACCGCACACGCGCGACTGGTGCTACCGCTCCCGCTATCGACCACCCCGTTGAGTCTATGGGTCTGCTAACTCGGGATTAAACGAAGCAGGAGGTTTAGACACATGATGAGGAAAGACAGCAATGAACTCGAATACACACAGCACTTAAATCAACGGAATTCTTTCTCTCTTAATACAAATAACAACCCTACTTTCGACGTCCACTGGCCGCCTGGAGAGCGGGCTGCACGACGTTCCGGTAGCTTCTCGGGTTGATCTTCTGGAAGTCCTCTTCGAGCCACTGGAGCGCGTTCGTCGCCTGCGCCGTGAGGCTCACGGTCTCGGTGCTCGGGTCCTTGAGGTGCAGCGCGTCGGCCGCGCGCGTGAGCCCCTGCTTGGCGAGCTCCCAGTTGAGCCGGCGCTCGTGCTGCTCACGTGCGAGCGCCACGAGCGCCTTGTAGTGGATCTTGACGAGCTCCTCCTCTTTCCGGGCGATGTCGATGAAGATCGGGGTCTCGCCGATCTGGAACTTGATCTCGCAGTCGCGGTCCACGCGGCCCGTGGTCTCGAACTGCACTTTCGTGAGCGGGTGGTCGCGGTACTCGTAGCGCTGCACGAGCCGGCGCGTGGTGGTGGCGTTGTCGCCCTTCACGGTGATCAGCGCGTCGGTCGTGAACACGAACTCCTCCTGCGCGGACTGGAACGCGAAGAGGATCTCCTCCTTTGGCAGCACGAAGTGCGCGCCGTGCAGCTTGGCGTAGTTTGTGACCGTGTTGCAGATGTCGGCCGAGCCCGTGAGGTCCTTGGCGAGCGACTTGAACATTTTGGTTGGGATGTCTGGAGAGGTCTTGTGCCTTGGGAGAGTTTGTAGATGCCTGGACCTGTGCTCAGAGGTGGCGAAACGCAAAGTGAGATTGGCCGAGAGAGAGGGGTAGCCACATGACAATGTGGTGGGCCTCGGTCATACAGCTGGTGCACCTGGAATCATACAGGCCAAAAGAGCATTGCGTTGGACACAAAATGAAGCTACATGTGATAGAGTACCTGTTGAAGTGTGAGGTGGTGGCAACACGGAGGAGGTACTGGCACCCAGAAAGCGAGGAATGGATTTTCCTGCCATAAAACAGCCAGGACCATGAACTTCAGTGCCTTTTTGGCCATTCCTCTTTGTAGGAATGACCAACAACGAGACCTGTATTCTGATGGATGCCACTCTGGACCTGATTTGGATTTGGCTTCGTAGACGAAGCTTTTCTACACTCGCTAATCAATCGACGGAACCAAAAAATCCATTCGACCTCGTCAAGTCGAGTGCGCCAACCCATCTCCATGCACTTGACCCACCTCCGTTGCCTCTCCTGCATCGTGAGACTCAAAGAGGACCCTCTCATCATACGCTCCTCATGACACCAGCAGAGAGTATCAAACTCGAGCCTCATGGCTCCCAAGACGAGGTTAACCCACTGATGCCACCTCAAGGCAGCGCGCAACCACCACACGCGAGTGATCAGCTCTTAGTCGAACCACCCCCGATCGTTCATTCTCAAATTTGCTTCGCACTCCACAAGCTCGCCTTCCAACCAACCCTCCAACACCCCCAAGTCAATCTCCACCATGGCCTCTATCATCAAGGGACTCGCCTCGGACGCCATGGGCTCCGCCGACATCTGCCGCCCGGTGCGCCAGCTCGAGTCGTGCATCGCCATGAGCTTCCTGCTGCCGAACGAGACCATCATGTTCGCGCTGCAGTCGACCAAGGAGGAGTACGCGTTCACGAACCACGCGCTGATCCGCTGCGAGGGCGAGAACGCCACCACCACGCGCAAGCTCGTCGAGCGCTTCGACTACAAGCGCCAAGGCATCGACCACGTCAAGTTCGAGACCGCCGGCCGCGTCGACCGCGACGTCGAGATCAAGTTCACGATCGGAAGCACCCACATGTCGATCGACATCGCCAAGGACGAAGAGCCGACCGTGCGCGACTACTACAAGGTGCTCGAGCTGCTCGGCCGCGTGCAGCGCAAGAACGAGCGCTCCTGGGAGTTCGCCAAGCTCGCGCTCAAGACCTCGTCCGAGGCGCTCTACCTGACCGAAGGCAGCGGCCAGACGCTCACGCGCCAGTCCGAGGAAGCGCAGAGCTGGGTCGAGCAGGCGTACGAGCGCACGCACCCGCGCTGCTACCGCGAGGTCATCCACGGCGCGTTCACGGAGCTGCGCACGAACGCCAAGATGCTCCCTTAGGATGAGAATGTCGCGTGACGTACAAAATGCGAGGTGCCATAGGCTCTAGAGCAACTTTTGGCTGCTCCAGGCGTCAATGATCCCAGTCTTTAATCTATCAAACTAATACACAAACATCATGCATTCGACTTTGAGACTGGTTGTCAAAATGAGACGGTGGTGTGACCTTCACGGCTCACAAACAAACGACCTTCACTGTCTGGATCACCAGACGCGAATTACGGCAACGACACTGAGACGCGCAAGTCAGTTTCGGGCTTCGTGATTCAAGCGCAAGGCTCTGAAGTGGCGTGTACCTGTGCAGCGGAGTTCGTGGCAGCGAGCGTGTGCAGCAGTGAGTTCGAGTGGCTGCGAAGAGCTTGGCAGGATCAATGTGATGCAAGCAACAGTCACTCTAACTTTAGTGGTCTCCCTAATTCAAATCTCGTATCCTAATATACGATTTTTACTGATTTTGTCCCCCGGCAATTTCACTATTGGTCATTCCTATTTGATTTTTTCCGCGAACCCTCTTTACTAGGGGGCTCACTTGGCGTTTGTATGCATGGATGAGTAAATTTGATTGCGGAAACTTGGAAATTTATAAGTAAAATAGTATTTTACATTTTATAATGAATCAAAAAGTATCAAACCTTCTTATCTTCAATTATTTACAATCTTGAAATAAGAAGGTTGGTTCATGAAACAATTTCCATAGAAACGCTGTTTAAAAAACATCATTATTTTTCAAACAGGGGAAGGGAAAATCTTAAACAGGGAAATAATCGTGTGAACGTCCCAATCAAATTTACCCATACATTCATACAAACGCCAAGAGAGCCCCTATTAAAGAGGGTTCGCGAAAAAACTTGGAATGACCCGATCGGGTAAAATCGTTTCGCCCGCGTACTGTATCTGCCATGTTATTGGCCGCTCTGTCGATTCGTACTTTATCTCGCTTTTCTGAACAGCCAATCATCAGCCGCCATTTTGAGAAAATGATCGGAATCCCAATCGCTGATTGGTTGTTTCGACCTCCATACAAACCCCAAGTGCTCACTCTCCTGCGCTCCACACACGAATCAAGAGCTCATTGAAGAACAACGAGCACCATGCGGAACGGCGACGAGATCCCCCAGCCGCCCCCGGCGTTCACCGCCAACGGGGGGCTCAACCAGCAGCACCACCATCACAGCGCTGCATGGACCGACGACTCGGAAGACAGCGACTCGCAGCCACAGTTCGCCCCGCACTACGTGCCTGGAGACGCCGGCGCCAGCGACGACGAGCTCGACGGACGAGTCCCTGTCCAGCATCGCGACAACGCAAGCCATGCGACTTTTGTGTGGGACGCCGAGGCCCGCGGAGCGGTTCGTGAATGTCAGATAGATGGCATTGCTGGTGATATTACTGCTCGCTCTGATTTGTATTTGTGCACTGTATGTATGGACTCCTCAGGATTCGCTGCATCCTCCGTGGATGGAGCGTACCGACAAGCCAGCCTTCACGTCTTCGTTTACCCTGGAGACGAAACTCAAGCAGCCGTTGAGTGAGTTTGTGCTTCTACCAGTGGTCAAGACTCCTCCACTACCAGCGTCAGCGTCCCTCTCGCTGTCATCATCATTGGCGGAGGGCGACGTGCCGCTCAAAGACGCCTCCGACGTGTTCTCGCACGCCGACCAGAGCTTCCCATGCACTACTGGTGGTCACAGCCCCACCAAGATCGTGCGCACCGTCAAGAACGCGCTCCTGTACTTTGATGCGCTGGAGTACAAGGAGATCTTCGAGGACTGGCGCCTCGAGGTATCGTGTTTATGCGTCGCGGAGCAAATCGACTTCTCGATCCAGGTCTCTCGCCTTGGTGGCGACGGTGAACCCGCTGGCAACAGAAACAGGTTCGAAGTGGGTTTCCACCGGACTTTCGGAGACGAAGCGCGGTACCTGGAGCTCACCGAGTGCATTCGCTCGCGGTGTCGAGCGATCGACGACGACCCGCTGCTGTTCCTGCCCGAGACGCTGGAGCCCTGGATGGACGCGCGGCAAGAGATCACTGGTCGCCGAGCCGCCATCGGTGCCAAGGACGCGCTGGAGCTCCTCAAGCAGCTCCACGCGGATCTGCACGTGATGACGCTCCACGAGATCGCGAAGGAGATCAAAGACCACTGCCGCCACCAGGGCAACCGCACGACGTTCTACCGCGTGGACCCCAAGAGCTTTCTCAGCGGCCTGCGGGAGATGCTCTCGAGCAGCTCGCTCGAGATGTCGCGCTTCGGGGTGTTCATCCTCCTGCAGTTTGCCAAGGACCACGACGCGAACGACCGCGACGACCGGTTCTCTCCGTTCTTCCGCACGCCCTACGACAAGAGCTCGTTCGCGATGCTGCTCAACGACGTCGCAGCCATGCACCAGGACGCGGCTTCGTGTGGGGACTTCACGTGCGAGATGGTGGCCAAGGTCCAGGAGAGCTGGATCTTTGCATGAGTCAACAAGAAGACGGAGACGTGGTGATAATTTGTATGTTCATATATGTAAAAGTTGCTCGATTTTTGGCTCGGGACCGAGTGAAAGAAAATCGATCCCGCCGTTGCTTTCAAGACCAACCGTTGGAGCTCTGGCCTCGTCCCATTCCATTCCATTACCCATCAGACTGAGGCCCGTCGACCCCCCTGCACACACACACACACAGCCCGCCTCCTTGCTCTCTCAGTTCTGGAATTCTCCACCTCCGCAGATGCCAGGCACATACCGCTTTCGACGAAGTATGACCACCTTCGGCCCCGTCAACACCACCACAGCTCTCAAGACGCTTGCTGCCGCGAGGGTCCTGATCCCTGGCGAAGAAGAGATCCTCTTCGCGTTCACAGACGAGAACGGACAAGAGCTCGTGTTCACGACGGAGTCGATCATCACTGTGAACAAGAAGTTTGGGAAAACCACCACGGAACGGTTCTCGTTCCCATGGATCGACGGCATCAGCTTTCGGGTGGTGGTCACTAGCATGCCGGCCATCGGCGTTGACTTTGCGATCAAGCTGGTGTTCGCTCGAGAGGAGGACCCCGTGCGCTCGTACGCCATCGCCGAGAGCAAAGAGGTCGCGAAGGCGGTGTACAATGCGATCTTCACGCTGAACGACGACGGCTACCATCAGCGCGAAGACCATCAGCTTGCCACGCGACTTGTCAAGGAGATGCTCGCTGGCGTGCTGAACGCTCCGGGGAAGACTACCAAGTAGCTCCAGTACTGTAGTTGGCAACGGATTGGGGTATGGCGGCTATGGAGAGAGGAGGTGAATGCTGCAACTGCGAGGACAAACTACGTAGAGCAAGGCAAGGCGGAGGAAGATCAGTAGGAGATGCCTCGGAATCGAATGTCGCCTTAAAGTACCTCGGTGTTTGTTCCACTGGGAGTTGCCTGAATCCGTCAACTCCTTGTTGCGCGGATATAGCTATGAATGAATGGTAGGTACCCTCTCGCTTGGTCGGGTCTCCAAGAGGACTGTGATATCTAGTGACTGGGACGTCAGTCGTTCGAGCGACCAACTGCGATGATCTGAGTTCGAGAAGCCGAAGCGAGATGTTGGTTGGTATGTCTGCTCGTTGCCTGGTGTTGTTGTTTGTTGGCTTGTGCTGCTAGTACCCTGTTGCAATACCATCAACGAGCAGCAACTGGGAAGCGAAAGCAAACGAATGCATTCATTGGTTGCCCTGTGACGGGCGATGAGTGATGGTCATTGCAATTCGGAGCCTTCCCAGCTAGCCGAACGCGAACCTGGTACAAATGTTCTGGACTGAGTTGAGTTGAGAACGCGCTGCGTTCGGTGGCACTTGCGTCAAGCTCGCGCTGTGGCTCTTGCGAGGTTTCAAGCTTAGATGTCTCTCCAGCTTGCTGGGGGAATTAGTTTCTAATCTGTATACAAAATGTGGATCTTCGATTCGAATCTGCTTAAAATGAAGAGGTTATTTTTGCATGTCGAAGAAGCGGATTGAATGGATGGAGATCGATTATTCAAAGATCGCACTTTACCCTATAGGGCAGATACTTGACCATGTCTTCGTGAGGTGGACAATACTGTCCACCATTGTCCACACTTCTGGTACTCACTCATTTCACGTCCACCACTCATCAAACAAACCAGCATCACATCACACCAGGGACTGCCGTCTGCCTTACTCACGTGGACACATCCTGTGGCTCGACATGACCAGCAGGCAGCACGCGGTCGTTGGCGATCTCGAGCAGGTTCTGGCTCGCATGCGCGAAGAACACCAGGTGGTTGCGCCACTCTTTCGTCTGGTCTCCATTGTAGCTCTTGAGCAACTCGGTGATCGTATGGCGCGACGAGCCGATCGTCTCCTTGAGCTCCTGGAGACTCCGCACTTCCTCCTCCAGCTCCTCTGCGCTCATCCCTTTTGTCTGCGGATCCGTCTTTGTATCCGATATCTCTGGTTCACCAATCTCATCATCATCCGCGTCAATGACAATTACGGAGACCTTGGAGCCCCCTGAGGTGTCCGAAGACTCTTCCCGCTCCTCCAGCTCTTTCTCCTCTCTACGAACCGCATCGTCTTGGTCCAAGCGCAAGGACGGACGCTGGATTAGCGCCTCGGCCGCGCCATGGAGCGCGATCGTCTCGGAATGACAGACAGCTGCTTGCGCAGACTCGCGGATGTGGCTCCATACTTCCGCCAACGCGAGCGAGTTCCTCGCTTTCTTGGGTATCGAGCGCGCGTTGTACGAGGTGATCGTGAACTGCATCGGGGTTTCGAGCGACATCTTGTCGCGCAGCAACAAAAGTTGCTGTTGGAGCTCGTAGATGCGCTCTTTCTCTTGCTCGTGCGCGTCGATTTGCTCGTCAGTCCACGCGTAAATGTCCTTGAGCAGCACGGAGCCACAGTAGCGGGGCTCGTATTGTTTGGGCACTGGCTTCTTGTCGTCATCACAGTATTCGTGTTTGCTGGGTTTCAAGAATTCGTTCGTATCGAGTGGACTCTTCAGGTCTTCACCTTCTGCTTTCGCTTTCTTGACTTCAGCACCAGCAGCAATAACGCTAGCTGGATCAGCTGTTGGCTCTCCTTGCTTCTTGAGAGCGCTCTTCTTTTTTGACTTTGCTGACTTTGTCGCGATGCACTGCTCGTTCAAGTTCAACACCCCAGGCGCGCGAAAACGCCCGCACTTGTTTAGATGCTGCTGCTTTTGCCTTCGCACGTCGGAAGAAGGAGTTGTGTCAGCTTCTGTAGCCGCCACGCCAGTCTCTTCTTTCGCTTCGTATTGCGTTGCTGGACTATCTTCAGTCTCAGTCTTGGTTTGCACGACCTTCTCTGTCTCCTTAACAACGTTCTGCTTCGGTGGGAGCAGAGTATTCTTGCCAATCTCTGGCTTCTCTTCTCCTTCCTGGTCTGCAACGTGGCCTTTATGCTTTGATTGCTCAGGCTCCGAATGTGCAGTTGGTGTCTCTTGCTGATCTTGGTGGTGCCTTCTGTTCTCCTTCTCAGGCGCGATCTCAGCCGCTCTCTTCCGCGGGGATGCCATGATCCGCAACTCGTTGAAAACACGACTTGTGTGGCGATCCGATCGCTGCCCCCACTCGAACCACGCCGCAATGTTCTGCGTGTACAACAGGTTCACGACCAAGCGAAGCCTCCCTTTCACGAGCTGCTCGAGCGCGCCAATGTCGGAAATCTGCATCTTCTCGAAGCTCGACGTGCCGAGCTTGGACCTCCGCCACGCGTGGAAAATGTCCTTCAGGTACGTCGCGATCTCCACGAGCGTGCGCTGATCCTTTCTCTCGGTCCTGTAGAAATCCACCACAAACTCGCTCGCTGCCTCGTTGGAATCAAACCCATAAGCTCGAAAGCTCTCTTCGCGGCGCCATTCGTCCAGGAACACGAGCACTTCGGGAAAATACGAGTACGTCTGCCTCAAGAGCGAGTCCGAGGTCACGAGCAGCGACGGACTCAGTCCGTAGGCTTCGCGCACGTCGATGCGCAGCGAGTGGGTCGCTGCCTGGCGCGCGATCGAGCTCGCTGTCGCGTTCAGATCTGCTCGTCCCATAGCCACCGAGTAGAGATAGAGCACGACGTAGTGGAAGTGCGTGCTGAGGCTGCGCACGAGGCTGATCAGGTCCGAGAACCTGCGTCCACAGTCGACCGCGCTCTCGGGCTTCAAGAGCGGACTCTCGAGCCAGAACGCAGTGCGGTGCAGCTGCGAGAAGTAGTGGCTGAGCGATTCCGCGATCCGCCGCACCGACAAACTCTGCTTGACCTGCCACTCGCCTGCTAGAGCCGGAGGAGGCGGGCGATAGAGGACGTGCAGGTGGCTGTACGGGTTGATGTCCCGCATCTGCTCCATGAGCTGCTGCATGGCGCCACGGAGCTCTTCACGCGGCGCTACCGGACCTCTGTTGTTCATCGCTGTCGTCGTCGTCGTCGTCATCGGGTAGTTCCTCCTACAGGCTCGCTCGATGGTCTCGTAGATGGTCCATAGAATCGGAGGCACCCACTGATGCGGCGCCAACTCGACTGGGAGCGACCTTCGGTCTTCCTCTTCAGCTTCTTCGTGCTCAATCGATTCGAGATCAGCCACCGGACCAGTATTGTTCTCCACTGCACTGCCGTCAGTATCCGCACAAGCAATAGGCTCCGGCCGCCTCCGCTCTCCGATCTCGCTGGCCATTACAACGATCTTCTCCATCCTTCGAGTCACGAACCGCACCCTCTGCTCCACAGCTCGGATCTTCACAGCGCGCGTGGTCATGTCGTCGAGCCTCCGCCACACTCTCATCAACGGTCGAGGCTCCAATCGCGATCGTTGCTGCAGCAAGTGTATCCGCAGCTGCGCCGCCATCTCCATCAATACACGCAGCTTCGTCTGCAGGATATGCTTGCTTCCGTTTGCGCTTGCGACAGGTGCTACGACGGCCAACACGCGCCTGCGCTGCCTCCGCAGCTGAACGTGGATTGTGTAGCTTCCTTCACGCACGCGCGCAGCTTGCTCGAGGCGCTGAGCGAGATGGCGCTGCGTAGCTACGGCGTGGTCTTCCTCGTCGCGTTCTTCACTGCGTACTGCTGCGGGTTTATCACCATATTTCCTTCTGGTACTGGCGCTTGATGGTGGTGAATGAGTAGCGAACTTGCTGGAGTTTTAGTCAACCCACAGACAAACAGAGACAGACAAAGAGCAATTAGCAACGACACAAGCGCACAAGCGCGTGCACATGTAGAGCACGCTGTGAGGAAGATACGCCTTCGCTATACACGCGGATGAACGCACCGTTTCTTCGCCGTCACGCCGCATGACGCCGCGCCAACGGAGCTGCTCGCATTGCCCCGCTTTGTTGCCATTTGCTGTTGCTGGATTGGCATTGGGAATAATGATGATGAGGAATGGCAAAAAGGCAACACAAATTCAATTTTCACCTCGGAAAGTCAGCATTCTAAATGTGCCATATAAACTCTATCGATTATTCTACACATTGTTAATTCGATGGTCGATTAATGAGGATTATGCTCCGAAAAGGAAAGAGCAGTCTTTCGGAGTGAGCGAGTATAGCAGTCTTTATGAAAGCAACCACAGGTTCTTGCCCCAAAAATAAACCGAGCTCTGAGTTCCGCCACACTGTCGATTCTGGGTTGGACACGCAACTTTGTTCCTGAAGCACACGGTAAAGCAGCCCAAAGGCGATGGTCGAGAATGCGTGCATGCCTATGTGGAACTTGAGCTCGCAGTCCCGATCCAAGATGCATCAGCTACACTCTCGAACATGAAGTGCGAGATGTGGTCGTGGATGTACTCGAATCATATTTTTTTAATGTCAAAACACCTCGTGCTACGTACGACTTTCAACATAAGTTAGTGTATATGAATGGGGGGAGGTTTACAACCAAAACTGCTATGCTCACAGGCAAAAGCGAGCAACAATACCTTCTGCTGTCTGTCCTGTCACCACACCCCTCGGCCTTCTTACTTGTACCCAGATGCGCCTTGCTGGCTGGCTGGCGCATCACTTAGTTAGTTCTGCTTCTTCGCTGCTTCGACCGCCGCATTCCGCTTCACGATCATCTGCTCCGCCTGAATCGACGTGATCGCGACGGTCGTGACGATGTCCTTCACGGTCGCGCCGCGACTCAGATCGTTCACTGGCTTGCGC
>JAADVK010000210.1:0-36813 GCA_023334975.1 Globisporangium sylvaticum
CCCCCCCCCCGTTTGAAAAATCATGATGTTTTTCAAACAGCGATTCTATCGGAAATTGTTTCATGAACCAAACCTTCTTATCTTCAATCTTGAAGATAAGAAGGTTTGATACTTTTGATTCATTTTAAAAGGTTTCATATATCAAAGGAAGTCGCTTTAACTGTGTAATTTACGCATGTACCTCTATAAATTGTATGAGGTCGATTGGGTACTTCACTCGTTCATTCATCACCAGCGCTGAGCAGGCAAGAGCAGTCCGTCCAAGCAAGCGTCACTCGCCATGAACGTGATCGCGGAGATCCAGCGCATCAACGAGCGCGAGCTGGAGCTGGGCGTGCCGTTCGAGGGCTCGTGGCACCAGAAGTACCGCGAGTCCGCGTGGGTGTACGTCGGCGGGCTGCCGTTCGAGCTCACGGAGGGCGACGTGCTCTGCGTCATGAGCCAGTTTGGCGAGATCGAGGACGTGAACCTCGTGCGCGACGCCACGACGGGCAAGTCGCGCGGCTTCGCGTTCATCAAGTACGAGAACCAGCGCAGCACGGTGCTCGCGGTGGACAACATGAACGGCGCGCGCGTGCTCGAGCGCGTCATCCGCGTGGACCACGTGCTCCAGTACAAGCTGCCCAAGGAGATCCGCGACAAGGAGGACGCCAAGGACAACGCCGCGCTCAGCAGCGACGAGGAGGGCGGCGATGACGATGACGAGCCAAAGGTATGGATGGAGGCTTTATATGCGTGTGTTTATACTGGCGATGGCAATGATGTTAACGAGTATGTGCGTGTGTTTATTGTAGCGACCGCGCGGTTTGCCCGGCCACGCCTACGAAGGCAAGGAGCTGGACGGCAAGTACGACATTTCCCACGGTCACAACGTGTTTGCGGCGCCTGAAGAGTCCAAGAAAGAGCGCAAGAAGCGAAAGAAAGAGGAGAAGATGCAGAAGAAAGAGGCCAAGAAGATGCGCAAACTGGAAGAGAAGCAGACCGCGTTGTTTGCCGAGATCCAGCAGAAGCGCAAGCTCCAGCGCGAGCAGGAGATGCGGGAACTACAGCAGCAGCAGCGTCATGATCAGCAGAGTGAGGATGCAGCAGCATCAGCACCGTTGGTCGTGGAACCCAGTTCGACGGGCTGGAGAGGACGGCTCGAGCCGAATGCGCCTCGTCCAAATACAAAGCGACCAGGTGGTGGTGGTGAGTCTGGTGGCCGCGGCTCTAGGTTTAAAGACGGCGAGGACGCCAGCTATGGAGGAAGCAAGCGCGCCCGCTAGTTTTAGTTTCGAGATAGCAAATCAGCCAGATTTTTTTTCTATTCGGTTCCATCTTTGTTAATTATGCCTATGCGCTCGCTATGGCGCTGCCATTGCAGCATCATCACCAGCACTGCGGGTTTGATCGGCAGAGTCAGCAGCCAGCATGCTCCCATTCTTGAATTCGTAGACCTGGAGCACATTCCGTGACTTTGGTACTCGCAGTCTATCAGCATCCCCTTCATCATCATCGTCATCGTCCTCCATGTCGGACGGGAGATCGTAGTGGCGCTGCCCGCTGGTCACTGCGATGCGCGCGACGCTCGGGTCCGGAAAGAAAGAGACGCCATTTGCCGCATCTACACACAACCACAAGTGTTTGTTGTGAGTTCGTACACAGGCTAGCGAAACCAGTGCTACAATGGCTCACAAACGTACCTGGGAGTTGAATGGTGTCGTCCACGAGCTCGCCCGTCACGAGATCAAAGAGCAGCACTTTGCCACCCTGTGAGCCTGTCGCCAAGTACCTTCCAGCGCAGTGCAAGTCAAACTCGATGCGCTGGTTCGTGTCACCGGCGCGCTGGAAAGTGTGCAGAATCTGGTTCGTGGCGCGGATGTCCCACATGTGGATGCGCGGGTCGCGACGTGCAGCTGTGAACAGGAACCTCCCGTCGGGCGAGAACCGCACCTGGTTGATACCTTTGCCGTCGTGGTCTCGCAGACAAAGGAGCTCTTCGCCACGGTCTTCGGTGTAGACGCACGTCGTGCCACCGTAGGAGCCCGCCGCATAGATCCTGCTCATACACACAGGTCAAATCGCTCATACCTCAGTAATTGCATGACCATGCTGCCATCGCCACATCACACCACATGAACTACTGCAAACTTACTTGGAGTGGTCGGGGTTGAAGTGGATTGTGCTGATGATGCCGCGCTGGCCGTCGCGCGAGCGCCGGGTCTTGCTCAGCGGCCGCGCTTTGAAGTCGCGGCTCGGCTGCGAGATGTCGAAGAAGCGGATCATGCGGTCGAAGCCCGCGAAGATCTTGTCGCCCGTCGCGTTGAACGCGACCGCGTTCGCCGGCGCGACCTCGTCCAGGTGGTCGAACGCGCGGTACGTTGCGCGTAGCTACAAAGTGGAACATAATGCATCAATATTAGCATGATCAACATGGGATCAGTACAAGCCCAGTGTAATGAACAAGAATAATAAGGAAACAAATTGACTCACGTCGCCAGTGTAAGCGTCCCACATGTGCACGGGCTGGTCGCGGCTCGTGCTCACAAAGATGCACGACTCGGGCACCTGCGAGTTCATGAACGGGTACCACGCGTAGTCGTACACGGCGCCGCCCTCTTTCATCTGCAAGATGGACACCTAGAGTATGCAAACACACACAGTACATACACGCATAATATAGACTTTTAGTTAGCACCAGCAGCTCAAGTGGACCAAGGATACCAGCATAAAGCAGCCGTGAGTTGCTCTGGAGCGATGCGTACATCATTCCCTGCCTCTGTGTCGCTCATCTCAAAGAGCCGCAGCACGTGGTCCTCACTGTTTGTGAGCACGCAGAGTCCATCTGGCGACACCTGCACGCCCTTGGTGAAGTTGTTAAACAGTTGCGATCTACGCTGTTGTTGCTGGTGCTGCTGGTTGAGAAACTCTTTGTCCGCGTGGAACAGCAGCTGCGCGCGCGAGCCTGGCGCGTGCTCAAAGTAGGAGAGCGGTGCTGCTTGGCCCCATGTGCCGTCTGCCGCTGCTGCTTCTGCTTCTGCTGTCAGTGACGCTTGTTCGTCCTGCATGTTCACGTCTTCGCTGCTCAAGACGCCATCGAGCGCCTCATTGTGCGTCTCATTGCCATCCACCATTCTGGCAAATGAGCCTTTTTTCCAACAACACTTTGGTGTGTTGTTATTTGAAGTCGAGTTTAGCTATTTTTCAGATAAATCTACTATTATAAAAGGATTATGTACTGGCGTTAGATAATCCATCCACGTAAAACAATGTCTCAAACGCTCTAATCATCCTAAACCAGTTCATTAAAGAACCCATTTCCAGATGAGAAAAAGCTCAGCAGCCACTCACACCCTTTCTTGCCAGCAGCATTGACACATGCGCCAGAGATAGACCTCTGTCCCACATACGCACGCCGGCTCAAGAGCCGCCCGCCCACTGTCTGTCTATCTGACACGACCCGGCAACGCATCAGTCGATCGACATGGGGCTGCGCGAGATGCTCGAGCGCTCGGCGCTCAGCTCGCGTCTGTTGCTGCGCATGCGCCATCCGAACGCCACCGGCAGCAGCAATGGCGAGAACTCAGCAGCCACGCCCACGCCCGTGATGGACGAAGAGGAAACTGCGGCAACGCCTCAGCACCGAGAGCCCAAGAGCACTTCTTCTTCGTCTATCCCCAGCAGCTCCACTGGTCACAACCCAAGCGCAAAGCCGATTCAGCCAAAGACGGTCGATACAGCTCGGTTGTCACAGCTCGTGGGCGAGAACCCGCCGCCTGGAAGCCTCGCGCGCGTGGTTAAGCGCAAGTACCAGAGCGTCGCGCGCGAGCGCGAGCGCGTGGACATGCTCGAGTACCACTCCAGCAGTAGCAGCAGCTCAGTTAAGGCGCATAGAAACAATACGAATGGCGACAATGGCGGTGGAGCTGGGCACAAGCTCCTGGACGCGGTCGAGCAGTACGAGGTCGAGTTCCCAAAGAGCGATGGCGCCGCACCCTCAGCATCGCTGGGTATCGACCTCGAGACGGACTTTTACGGCAAGCACACGGTCGTCAAGCAGGTGAAGCGCGGCAGCGTGGCGTTCGCGCTCTCCAAGAGCTACATCCGCCCCGGTCACGTGGTTGTCGCGGTGAACGGTCGTGATCTGTCGCACCTGAGCTTCGAGCAAGTGCTGCGCGAGCTCAAGCAGGCGGGGTTGGGGCCCTCGCCGCCGCGCGTCATCCGGTTTGTGGATCCGCAGGTGCTGCCCATGAAGAGCTTTGTGTTTGAAGCCGCGCTCGTGAACCGCGACCAGTACGGCTTCGCCAAGGACGACAAGTACATCCTGAGCTACCGCAAGCAACTGCGCAAGCGCAAGAGCATGGTGAGTACTCATAGTCTATGGGCTTTTATAGGCAATCCTAGACTTTGGCTTGAATTTATCATATGTGGTGTAGAGCTACCAGCACGAGAAGAAATGGGCCGAGTTCGTGCAGCGGCACGGCGGATTAGACGCGCTGGACGAGCGAATAAACAGCTACGAAGATCCAGCGAATGCGAGTTTCGCCATGCTCAAGCGAGAGTTTCGAGTGAGTATTTGCACAACGTAGTCGTCCAAGCTGCTGCATATTTGGGCTCTCAGAAGGTAGGTTGCTAAGCATGTGCTATCTTTTTTGAAAGGCTCTTGTGCTCAGCGGCGTCCCCGTGGTGCTTCGACCGCGCGTCTGGAGTATTCTCGCGGGCGTGACCAGGTACAAGAAGAAATTCGGAGCGCGCTACTTCCAGACGCTCATCCAGGAACGCGAGACTTCACCGGTACATGTCTTCCCTGAGGAAACTTGGCTTGCTCTCTGGAAATTAGTAGTTTAATCTGGTCGTCCTTATTGTCTTGACAGTCTGTTGGTGATATCGAGAAAGACGTGTATCGTACCTACCCTGAGCATCCATTCTTCCAGGTGCGTTGCGTGGTTAGACAATGCAACGTTTCATCCAACCAAACTTGTTTGTCTGGGTATTAACTAGCTGCTATTGGACCTCAACTGTGTAGACGGAGAAAGGCAAGAACGAACTCAAGAATGTCCTGTGCGCGTATTCGTTGCACAACCCGTCGGTGGGCTACTGCCAGTCGATGAACTTCATCGCAGGCATGATGCTGCTCTTCATGAGCGAAGAAGACGCGTTCTGGCTGCTCTGCGTCATGATGCACAAGAAGTACCTACCCGCGGAGAACTACACGCAGTCGATGCTGGGCACACAGGCAGATCAGCTCGTGTTCAAGTGGCTCGTGGACCTGGAGCTCCCCGAGGTGGCGGCGCGGCTCGAGCTGTGTGGGATCCAGATCCAGCTCGTGACGCTGCACTGGTTCCTCTGTGCGTTTGTGTGCACGTTGCCGACCGAGACGGCGCTGCGGGTCTGGGACTGGTTCTTCCTCGACGGCGAAGAGGTGCTGTTCGCAGTGGCGATCGGCATTCTGAAGCTCGCCGAGCAGAGTATTCTGGGTGCGACGACCCACTCGGACTTGCACACGATCGTGCGAGGCTTGGGCACGGATCTGCACGATGAGGACGAGCTCATGGGCTTCCTGTTGTCCTTGCCTACGAAGGTGAGCAGCTCCACAAATGAGGAGCGACTTGATCCTGGTACTGCGTCAGTTAACCATGTGAGCCAGAGATCAGTGCCAAGACAGGCGAGCTTCGCGCAGCCCATGCTCTCGAAAGAGCCACCTTCTCTGAGAACTCCGTCGTCCTCGCGCTCGCTGCTCCCCAACAGACTGGTGCTGCAATTGTTCCAGCCGCTGGATGGCGAGCACTGCAAACCTGGAAACGCGTCGGCGACTGGTTCTGGAACGTACACAAAGAAGTTCACCATGCGCGACATTGAGCAGGTGAGTTTTCAATTTTGACTGGGCACATGAACATTGTTGTGGCGTGGGCTGACCCTGACTTGTGGGGATGTACTATGAATAAATCAGAAACGAAAGGAGTTTCGGCATCAAATCGAGACGAAGGCAACATCGAATTCTGCTGCTCCTCGCTCGCACCAGTAGCCCCATAGAAAACGAACACCATCATAGAAAACCTCACATGACCAGAAACAGCGAAAGCAAGATTAACGAGATTATACCAACGAAAGCGCTATACCAACAGAGAAAACGGACCTGTTGTGCGCACGCCATCACATTCTACTCTTCCTTCTCGCGCTCGGGCTGCTTGTTATCGTCGTCTTCGTGCGGCGGCTCTCGGTAGGAGCCCGCGAGGCGGTCCCAGAGCGTGAAGTACTGGCCGTAGTTGTAGACAAAGTCCGAGTGGTGCACGCTGTGGTGCGCGGCGCCGTTGAGCCACGAATTCTTGGCCACGTGCAGCCCGTCGTGGATGCTGATGGTCCAGTAGTTGACGCAGATGAAGAGCACGAGGAACGCGACGCGGTGGATCGGGAAGAGCAGCACGAACAAGTGGTAGGGCAGCGCCTGGATGAAGCCGTCCACCGGGTGGAACGCGTGCGACGCGAAGGGCGTGGGCACGATCCACTTGTGGTGCGGCTTGTGCACCATCGCGTACACGCGCGGGTGGTGCAGCCACCGGTGGAACCAGTAGATGAGCATGTCGGTGAAGAAGAGGAACCAGCCGACCGAGAACGCCAGGTACCCCCAGCCGTAGTCGTCCACGCGCTTGTACATCATCGAGTAGCCGCGCACCTCGGCGAGGAACCACGGCAGCATGAGCAGCGTCATGACCGGGATCGACCGGAGCGAGTACGTGATCTCCTTGTACACCTGATCTTTCAAGAACCGCGGGTGCTTGGTCAGCTGCTTGTCGAAGAAGAGCGCGTACGAGGCGCCGGCGCCGGAGAGGTACATGAGCACGCCGCCCACGAGCGTGATGCCCGAGACCGAGAGCGACTGGCGCAGCAGGTCGTCGCGCGCCATGTGCGCCGGGTAGAGCGCGTCGAGCAGGTACGTGTCCGCGAGCTCCAGCGAGAGGTCCATCGTACCGTAGCTGCTGGCTGTGGTCGCGAGACGAGCTTGCTGTGCAAAAGGCCGACTGATGGAGAGTGCTGATTATGCGCAGCGCTGGGACCGCCGCAGTGAACGAGGGAAATGGGAAGCCGTGGGAGTGGGAGCGGTGGATCTCATTCGAGATCCGCCATTCTTCGATCGTTGATTGCATCAACAGCGCCTGTTTTTGCTGTTTCGAAAATGGAGTTCATGTTGCAGAAGTAAACGGGAATCAACATTTTGATCACACGGAAAGATCGCGTCTAGGAGATACTGCTATGTGCCAATGCTCTCTCAAAGTCTCACGAGGCGCTTTCGTCAGGCTTTGAGAGAGCACATGACGGTGAGAGTGCATGAGGTGCGAGGCGCGCACAGCGCGAAGGCGAAAGCGTATCACAGCTCTCGCTCTCTCTGCTGCGAGAGCTTCTTCTCTCGTCCATGGAAACTCATTGCGTGCTAATCATTTGAAGTTGACCAAAAACAGCTGTGGGGTTATGTTGTAATTTACGGTAAGAGTACGAGCCACAAAGTCAAGTTCGAAGATCATCCATCGCTCCTGATGTTGATGCACGAACTTCACTTGACGCAGCTGGTCTGACAGCACAGTACCTCCTCTACACAGCAAAGTTAAGTATACAATTTCTATACATGTTTGTATTGCGGAAAAGCTTCAGTCCAGAACACTGAAAGTCAAGTTATTCATTATTAAGGTTGGAATAATTGAGTTTTTAGTGTTCTGGACTGGTTGGAAAATAACGCCGACGCGGATTTCAGCCGGATTCGTATTTTTCCAAAAATCACGCCGCGTCTATTGCGCCGCGGAGAGTTACCGTCAAAACGCCTTTGTGTGGTCGCAATTCATTCGCGATTCGCATTCCGCATTGAATTGCTCGCACCAACACAAGAAAGGGAAAGCGAATCGCAGGAGAGACCATCACTCCTTCCTCGCTGTCTCTGGAAATGCTTGACGATATGGACGACACAAGCGGCGTGGGCGTGCACGACGTAGTGGTGGTGGACGACGACCCGGCCACCTCGGCGCTCTATGGCGACGACGACGTGGAGGTGGGCGTGGACACGCAGGCAGAGGCTCATGCGGCGGCGGCACATGCGCACCACCATGCGGGCGTGGTGAACGTCGCGGACATGGCGCTGGAGATCGAGGGCGACGACATGAAGAGCCACATGGAGATGCTCCGCAACGGCGGCATGATGATCGACGCTGCGGTGGCGTCTGCTTCGGTTAGTGCGGTCGGTGATGGCGGTTCCAGTGGTGGTAGCGATGCGGCGGTTGGGGAGAACCACGGTGCTGGTGACGGGTCGCTGCAGGTGCTGATGACCAGCGCTACGTTTACGTCGACTGCGAGTAGTGTAAGTGTTGCTACGTCGAGCAGAACTACAGCTTCGTCGTCAGGGAAGTCAAGATCGCGCGGGGGCGGCTCGAGCGGTGCGAACGGAGCGTCTTCGTCCACAGCGTCGAGTGCGTCTGCAGTGTACCGCTGGTACGAGATCGAAGAGGGATTCCACTTGAAGCGCAAAGAGGAGTCGTCGATCGCGAAGTGTAAGCTGTGCCGTCAGCAGGGCAAGCTCGAGCGCAAGTCGTGTGTGCGCTTCAGCAAGAGCGTGACTTCAAACTTGTGGCGCCACCTGAAGGAGAACCATCCCGAAGTGTACAGCAAGCATGCGGGGGAGAAGAAGAGCGTCCAGATGCACACCCTCGTGGGAGCAAAGAAGCGTGGTCGCAAGAAGAAAATCACGCCCGAGCCGACACCAGCGCCAACGCCAGCGACCTCCTCCGGCGATACCAGTATGGCAGAGCTGGTGGAAGAGAGCCAAGGCAAATTGCTGGACAACCACGAAGATGCCCATGAAAAACTGCTCGAGAACCACGATGACGAACTTCGGCACGAAGTCGATCAATCGGAGGACACATCCTCTTCGCCACTGGCGATGCAAACACCATCCAAGAAGCAGAAGCGAAGCGACCAGTTCTTCCAAGACTATCAGTTGCCAGTTACGCCGAACGAGAACGCACTTCACCAACAGCAAGTGCAGCAGCAGCAGCAGCAGCAATCAATCTTACTGAACGTCAAGCAGTCGGGGCAAAAGAGGACCAGCGTTGCTGCCATGGCGGCTGGGAACTTCAACCCAGAGAAAGTACGGGAAGCGATGGGGTACCTCTGCTTGTACGAAATGCTGCCATTTGATGTCTGCTCAAGTCACGCGTTTCGAAACCTCATGTTGGAGTGCTCGGGTGGATCTGGTGGCTATCTCAACGAGGCTAACAGTTTCGCGATTTTCGGGAAAGAAATCGCGTTCGGGTACGCGAAAAAGCTCGCTGCAGAAATGAAAGTTCGCGTGGCGATGCAAATGAAGATGACCGATTTTGCCCACTTGATGATCTCCGAGTGGAAACCAAGTAACAGCAACTCGGACGATTCAAGCGCCTCGGCAATGGCATCAAATGAAGAACCCGACCACGGTGGATGTGCGACGAAATTTCTCGCTCTTTTTGCTGTCGGGTTGGACCAGGAATTCAACGCCTTCCGAAGATGCCTTCATGTGCTTCCAATCGGGAAGCACCAGGGATCAACCACTGCAGAGCTGATCAACGACGACGAAATGAAGAAAGCGCTGGAGAGAGTCGTTCCGTGCAAGTACATGCCGCAGGTGCTAGCAATTGATCCACCGAGTCACAACTACCATTCTTTCTGCACGGCGAACAAGCTCGAGTTCCTTGAGAGCGTGTCTTCGCTGCTCCAGAACATCATGCTGGCGACGATCAACGGAATCAACATCACCGAGACATTCAACTTGGGCGGCTCGATTCTTACCGCTCACGTCGGGTTGTGCGATCGTCGACTCGACGGTGGAGAGTTTATCGAGAGTTCGACATCAGCAGCTGAAGAATTCTACGAGCTGCCAGAAGCCGAAATACCGACCAGCATTCTCGAAGAGCTGCCATCGAAATTGACTGGCCACACGCTCCGTGATCTCATCCTCAAAGTGATGTACTTGCTCGCGCATTTGAAGCAGTCAAGAAAGTCTCGCAAGGTTTTGCAGAAGATCGCGCTGGAAGAGCTGGACATGAACCGCGAACTGTACGAGCGAGTGTTCGTTCTCGGTCTTCGAGAGACGTCGGTTTCCTTCGGACGCATTTTCCACGTGCTGTCGTTGGTGTTTGAAATGATGCCGACGTTGAAGCGATATTTTGTCATCCACAAGGAAGGGCTGTCCGACTTCTCCAAGCTCGTCCAGCTGGCGGCGCTTTCGCAGTACGAGTGGTCTCGCATCGCTTACTTGAAGACGATTTTGAGGCCGTTTGCCGATGCTACCACGCAGCTTGAAGCGGAACGATGCGTGGTGTCTTCCTTGATCATCCCATCCATTAGTACGCTCCTGGAAAAGCTTCGCGATACTCGACCGATTCAAGTTGCGGTTCCTGATGGAAGCAGTCTAGGATTCTCCAAGAAGGATGGCGAGTCTAATTCAGCTAACATCGCTGTGGAAGAGCTGCCTGAAGACATCATTGCGCTGAAGGACCTCGCGTACGCCAATCTCTCAGCCAGCTTTGGATACTTGTTCCTGACCCCAGAGGCTGATTGGGCTACCCAGAAGCAGCACACTTTCAACATCTTGTGGTCTGCGACGCTTCTGGATCCTCGAACGCGCTCGTTTATCATCAAGGGACCGCTGTCTCCACTGGAGTTCTGGGACGTCGTGAAGGTCGAGGCCGCCAATATCGCAGGGACGAAGATGAAAGACAAGGAAAATGGCAACGATCTCTCGGAGAATGCGATGTCGCTGGATGATGAAAGCGACCAACTCAATGGCAACGGCACGGATAAGCCAGGTGATCTGTGGGACGACCTGCAAGCGAATCTCACGTCCTGTGCGCAGGAAGAAATGCTGCTGAGCTCGTCCAAGTCGTCGTTGGAAATGGCGAAGTCGACCAATCTGCTGGAGGTCGAGGTGTCGTTTTTCCAAGAAGAGGGTAGAATCCCGCTGCGTGCGAACCCGTTGGAGTGGTGGCAGAACATGCGGATCAAGTACCCGTTCCTCGCCCGCTTGGCTCGTTACGTGCTCTCGATTCCGTTCAACGTGAAGGTGGACGACAATCCGGTGATCTCAGACAATGGCTTTGTGCGACGAGCGCAGGCGGAGATGAGCTTGCCGGACCTGTGTGAGTTTTTGGCAGCCTCGATGAACCTGCGCACGGAGAAGAACCCTCTGTTTGAAGCGTCCAACAAGCCCATGTGGTCGACGGTGTAAATGTGCTGGTCGGTTCTTTGGCTGTAACGTTGGCAGCTTTAGGTATGCGATGGGAGGATACGCATGACTGAAGTTTGACAGTAATGGTAACATTTATTCTTTCATTACAAACAATAGTCACATGCACACCGGGGTGGTGCTTCACTTCCTAGAAGTAGTATGTCGATTCCGTTTGCTGCTCTCCCACATATTCGTAGTTGTTGTCGGCCCCTCCAGTCGCATCGTCGTAACTCTGCACTTCCGCCGCCATCTCCAGTTGTTCCACCTGCTGGTTGTTAATCTGGCATACGAACTGCTGGTCCTGCTGCTGCTGCCTCTGTTGCGAGTTTACGGACGCTTGACGAATCTTCTTTCCGAGGTACTTGCCTAGCGGGACTATGCCCGCGGTCATCATTCCCACGACCGCGGCGGTTTGGTCGGTGGGGTCGTCCGAGACGCTCATCAAGTCCGAGACGCTTGACGCTGCCTGAAGCCAGTCACCCATTGACGACATGTCGAAGCCCGCATCCTGCTGGATATCCAGTTGCGAGATTGCTTCGATGCCACCAGAGTCTTGGTTGTTCCCTCCGGTGAGCGTGCTGTAGAGCGACGCGATGTCTCCAGCTGCGCTGATGTACTCACCCCACTGGTTGCCGTTGTCGTTGTTGTCCTTGTTGTCCTTGTTTTTCGACGACTTGGAAGACTTTGACGACGATTTTCGAGAACCCTGGCTCTTGCGCGAGTCTTTCTTGGAGCTTTTCGTCTTGCTCTTCTTTTTGTCCTTTCGTTTCCTCTTCTCATCAGTGGACGTCGACGAGCTCGAGGAAGAAGACGACGAAGATGAAGATGAAGACGATGATGAGGATGAGGATGAATCCGAATCCGAATCTGAACCCACCATCTTGCTCTTTGATTTCTTCTTCTTGGCTTTCCGCTTGGCTTTCTTCTCTTTGCGGCGCTTCTTCTTCTCCTTCAGCTTGCGCAGAAGACGCCGCTCCTCCTCAGACGACATTGACGACGACGATGACGAGTCATCGTCCGAGGAATCTGAGGGCAGGGCGTTCTGCTCCACGCGCTGGATCGCATCCTCGATCGACTGTGCCGTAGCAGAAAAGCTGTGCTTGCTGCTCCTGGAGCTAGTTCGGCTCGACGGCTTCTTTTTTGTTTTGATAGATTGACTGCTTCTTTTCTTGGACGATTCCGCTGACGACGATGAAGACACCAAGTTGCTCTCAGAGACGTACTCGATCGTCTTGCCGCCGTCACTGTCAAAAGCATTCGACATCGCTTCCACGACCTTCACCGCCGCTTCTTCAGGGGCTTGATGCACGCCTCCTTCGGCTTGATTATCGGACTTCTTCCCACCGCTCGGAGCTTCTTCTTCATCGCTACTGCAAACGTAGATTTGCTTCCCGCTTGAATGGCTTTTGACTGATCGTCGCTCTTCTTCCTCTGCTGCTGCGGCTTCTTCAGCAGCACGAACAGCGCGCAACATCCGCTCCTTCTCTGCTTGTTCGCGTCGACGGCGCTCCTTCTCTTCTTCTTCCGCTTGTAGTCGAGCTTTCTCTTTCTTCTCAGCCTTGCGCTTCTGACGGCGACGCTCCTCTTCTTCCTCTTCTGCGCGTAGACGGGCTTTTTCCTTCTCCTTCTCAGCCTTACGTCGCTGTCGTCGTTCCTTTTCTTCACGTTGCATCGCGGCTTCTTTCTCTGCAAGGCGCTTTTGACGTAGCATCTCCTCTTCACGCTTCTTCTGCAGCGCGAGCGCATTTGTGTTCGCATTCACAGGCTTTCCCATGGGCACTGTCTTTGTTGCGACTGGCACTGCCTTTGGCTGCTGAATAACGCGAGCGTTGGCGTTCACCGACAGGTGCAATTGCAGGCGGATGTGACCCGCACCACGCTGTCCTTTGTGCAGTGGGAACCACTGGTCCACGGTCTCGCCGAGCTTGAGCTGCTTCAGGTAGATCGCGCACGCGCCGATCGTCGGGCAGTAGATCATCTGCTGGCTCTTCACGCGGATGCTTATGACCTCTTTCGTCGGGTCAAACACGCCGACCTCGAACTTCTCGTTCCAGACAGGGTGCGCTGGCTGCTTTGGGTACTCGACGTGCGTGCGGAACACGCGGTGGGTCGGGTGCGCGTCATCCGCATTCTGACCGGCATTTGCACCACCCACTTTCGCAGCAGCGCTGTCGTTGAGCAAGTTGAACTGCATGAGCGCCGACTGGCTGCCGCTCACCATGATCGTGTCTCCCAGGTAGAGCTTGCAGTACGTGCCCTGCGTCGAGCTCTGCAGGTTCTGCCCCGAGTGCACGCGCAGGAAGAGCTTGAAGCGCGCGTCCTGCAGCATGCGCGTCGGCGGCACGATGTCCGAGATCCTCGACGGCGGCGCCGCGCCAGAGGACGACGTGCGCGACGACGTGGACGAGCGGCTGGAGGACATCACGCGCGTTCTATCAGACAGTCGGACGGGCGTCTTTCTTCTTGTGGCTTGAAGTGCTGGTGGCTTGTGTGGTCGACGGCGGAAATTGCAAAGTGAGGGCAAGTGAGCAAGAGGCAGCGCTGAACATAACCAATGTCATTGTAGTTTTTTGCGCCGCTATCATCATTCTTGGCCACTTAAAAATCCACATGGCCGCCTGTGTCAAAATGCAGAACCTGATTTCGAGTTTACTCACTCCTAATAAAGAGAGCAAGCTGGTGGAGTTTGCGATGTGTGAAGGCTAAAACCTCCTTTTTAGTGAATAATGTACCCAGTTTTAGAAATGTTGAAGTGCACCTTGCTGAACCCATCTGGTCCAGCACGATCTGGGCAGTTTTGATGAGGCAAGAGAGTGGGCGTTTGCTGTTTTTGGTGGGTATATTTCTCACTTAAGTACGAGAAGCGAAAATCAAAAAGATTCGATACTCGAGGCGAATGAATGAATATTCAAGCCACTCGCTCATCCAATCCGATCGCTCATGCTCACCAACAGCATCATGTCGATCCATCTGCCCACGGCGACAGGCAAAATGGATGGACAAAAGACTCGATATTGGTGTTCACACAATAGTTCATTTACATACAAGTACTATTTTCAACATGGTGGCAACTGAACACAGATCATCAACAATACCAACGCACCGATGGCTATCACCATATCAATCAGACGTAGGCACGGCTGCGTCCATCGGACGTGGACGCTGAGCCCCTGGCGACGCTTGGCTGCTGCATTTGCTGGTATTGCTGGTGTTGGCTGTGGGGTTTCTTTTTCTGGCTGGTGTTGTTATTATTGTATCCTCCCGACGACGCCGACGAGGAAGACGACACGTCCGAGTCCGAGTCGGTCAGATCCGGGATGTACTTGCGCAGCTGGGCCTTGATCTTGCGCAGCTTCTCCGTCTGTTTGCGCACCTTGCGCAGCTTGCGGTCGATGCGGCGCTCGTACTCGGCAGCAGACGCGACGGAATCCGAGTCCGTGGACGACGCCGCGCTGTGGCGCTTGCTGCGGTCGAGGTCCGCTAGTCCAAAGCTCGGGATCGAGTACAGCTGGTTCTGGCGCGCACTGCCACCAGCGGCGGGGCTGGTCAGGCTCTGACGGTTGCTTGGCGTGTTTGGGAGCGAGCTCCGCGATGAGCCGCTGGAACCACGCTCCGCGCCAAACTGAGGCACTGGCTCAGCATCGAGCTCCTTCAGTCGGGCAAAGTTCGCGTTGCGGCGGCGATTGTAATCCGCGTCCGACGATCTTTCACCACTGCCAGCCGTAGCGGTTGCCGTGCTGGTTTGGTAAGAAGCGCCAGAGTAGCTCGAACGCTGGTGACCCGATCCGACCGGACTCGTTGGGTTCGATCGGCTGTGATTGTTGTTGGTGGTCGTGGCGGTGGTGTTGGTTGTAGCAACGAGTCCCGGTAGCGCGTACCGAGCCGGACTGCTGCCGCGTCCAGATCCCATCGCATCACCCTGTCGTCGACCCTCTTTCACGACCGAGATCGGCTCCAATTGCTTGAGGCGCGCAAAGTTCTCATCGCGTCGTCCATTACCCGCCGCAGCCTCATACGCTTGATTGTTGTTGCTCTGCGCACTTGGCGATGGCGGCAGCAGCACTGCAAAGCGCGCATCTCCACGCCCCGATCCTAATCCCGAGGGTGCTACAGGTTCTTTCACTTTTGCGATCGACACCACGTTCATTTGCTTGGAGAGACCCACGCCGGCATTCTCCTCTTCATCGTCGCTCTTCTCGCCGCGCTGACGGCGCAGCTTGCGCTCCTCTTCGTCCTTGATCTGCTTGGCGACCAACCTTTGAATCGCGCGGTCAGCTTCAAAGTTCGCTGCGAGCGCCACTTTGATATCCGGTGCTAGGTCCGAGCCATTGCGCTTCTTCTTGCCACGCCCGCCCGCGGCGGCCACGTGCTCGGGCGTGATCAGCAGGTTCAATCGGATCTTGCCTGCCTCTTTCTTGCCGCGACGCAAAGGAAACCACTGATCCGCCTGGTGGCCCACGCGCAAATGGTGCAGGTACACAGCAAACGTGCCGATGACCGGACAGTAGAAGCGGTGCTGCGACTTGACGCGCAGACTCAGCACTTCCGTGCTCGGGTCGCGCAGACTCACCTCGAAGAGCTCGTCCCAGGTCGTCTCCTGCTTCTGTGTCGTGGGCGAGAGCACCGCCGCCTTGGTCTGCGTGCGGAAGACGTGGTGGTGCTCGTCCTCATTGCCGTTATTGTTATCATCCGCATTGCCGTTGCTCTCGCTGGACGCGGACTTGGTGAGCTTCTTCTGGCTGCCGTCGAGCATCGCCGTGTTGCCCACGTACAGCTTGCAGTACGCGCCTTGCGACGACTTGTGCGGCAGCTCCTCGGCCGAGTGCACGCGCAGCAGCAGGCGGTACTTGGTGTCCGGGTCGAACGCCGTCGTCGCTGGTGCGGCGTGTTGCTGTTGCGGCACAGTCGGCATGGTCTTCTTGTGTCTTGCGTTCGTACTGCGCTTGGGCGAGTCGATGTGCTGTGGCTTCTGGGGCTTTTGACTTGCGGCCTTGAGGGCAGATCTCAGAATGAATGAGAGACGCTTCGTGAAGCAGAAAGGATGCGGAACTCTCTCTCTCTCTCTCGCTCGCTCTCTCAAGACGGCCCTTGAGGCGCATTGTGTTCTTTCATTCCCACCTTCTCCCTGTCGCAGTGTGCTTTAGGTTTGTTTCCCATCCCATCCCCCCGTCTTTACCTTTACCAAGCCAAGCGCTGTTATCCATCCAGACCAGAATAGGCGGGGTTTGGGACAATGCTTGCTGTGGTTATGAGGGATAAATAGTTATTATACGAGCTTTATTGACAGTAATGTGGACTGCTAAATCAGTATACGGCAGATGTAAAGGGTATGTGAATGATAAAGGGCTTTGTTAGACTTGGTATCCGGATGACGAGAAAAATCCACCCAAAATCATGATTCCAAACTCTTTTGTGGGTTTTCCTGAAGCGAAGCCATCGCTTCGATCGCCCCATGAAAAAGAACTCTTGACGCACAGAGCCAAGTGAGTAGAGAAGAGAATACGAGCGCCAATATTTGCAAGCGAGGTGCCTGCGCGTCAAACAGCACAAACACAAAAGCAGCAAAGCCCTCAACTCTCGACTTCTTGATTCTGTATTGCCGATACTATAAATTCGCTCGTACTGATGAACTGGGTTCCCAGTTTCGAAAGGATTAAAGCCCACTCCACGGGTACAAAGAAAATAAGCAATCGGCGTGAGTACAGGCTTCGTGACGACAGGGACTTTCGATGAGGTAAAGTTGCGTTCGAATTGGAGCGAACGAGACTCCAAAATCTGTGATATTCAACTTCGAAGGTGTCTCGCTAACGTTTTATCCGGATGCGATTGAAGCACTCGCGAAAAAAGCGGGCAAAAAAGTTGAGGATCAAAATATCGAAACTGCTTCGCCGCGTCGTTGCGACGAATTAGCAGTGGCTACCAACTCATGTTGCTAGAATTTGCAGTTACATCAGATATCTTTTATTCAGGTTTTTGAAAGCTTAATCACACCAAAACACTTTATTAGGGGCGGCTTAGTAGATATTAAGACTAGTAATTACACTCGCAAGCAGCATATTAGTACCGCGTAGAACCAGACCATCCGAACCCATTTCCAAAGTGAAACCCGTCCGTTAATTTTACCTGATCCGCAATTGAAGATGGGCACATTTTGTCAAGCAATTTTTCGACCTTGGAGACAGTCGAGTGCAGAAAGATACCTTTTTCAAAATTGGCGGTGGACCAAATTGAAAATATCTTTATGAGAAAGAGTTCAGTGTTTGTGTCCATCCCTCTCTGTATGTGTGCTGTTTGGGGAGACTGCTGAGCTGGGTGTGCGGATGGGGAACAATGGTGGTCTTCTTCATGCACTCTATGGCTCTTGAGGCAACACGAAAACCGTTTTTGAGTTCAGCGCACGACAAAGATACGTACATACACTTTTGAAACAACTTCGCCTTTGTGATTTTGCTTTTCCGTGAAGTTCACACAAAAAACAAGTCGCTTTCTTGGGTCAACTTCAACTTGCCACCTCTTTCGCTGCGATTCAAATCTTCAGCCCTGGAGCGTGTCTGGTCTTTCAACACGCTGCACCAAGAGACCACAAGAACGCGCACTCACTTCATGACAGAGCTGAGCTTCATATTTCACGTTGCCACGGTGTATTGTGGGCAATCATTGTATTTCGACTTGCCTGGTGTTGAGCTCTACCCTTTTTCAAACGTTAGTAGAGCCCTTTCCCCGTCTCGCTCAGCTTGTGCAAAAGCTCACGAAGCTGCGCGTCTCGACCTGAAAGAGGGTCGTCGTCGTCATCGCTCGCTGGAGTTCCAGTCTGCTGGTGGGGATCCGAAGCCATTTTTTCGCTGGATTTTCTGACTCGACTAGGAAAATGATGCTGATCCCGGAGACGCGGCGCTGGTGCTGGTGGAGATGGTGGTGACGATGAAGACAAAGCAGCCATCTGCAAACCACCGAGTCATCGAAAAACAGGGACAGAAAGAGTTCAGAAGTTTGGATACACTTGCTTGGTCCATCCAAAGTCTCAGCATTCAGTTCGGTAACGAAAGTTCAGTACAGTATTTGTACGGACCTGAAAGTCTCCTCCTCCTCTCGCAGCGTGAGATGGGGCGTTGCGTTCGCGATGGCCTCTAACAGCAGCAGAAGCTGTCGACTGGGATGAAGCTGTTGAGCCTGTCGGTTCTTTGCTTCGGCCTCGAGCGATCGCATGCAGCGATGCGCGGATCTCCTCCATGCGTTTGTCAACGTCTGCGAGTAGCAAAGTGCAATGTTAGGTATCAATTATTGGACCAAATTTGTGTTTCCAAGGCGACAGGCTTGCCTTTGAACACATTGCCGTCTTCGTCACGCTTGTCACTGCTTCTGCTGCTGTTGTTAGTATCGTTGGTTCTGCTCTCCGACCCTCTCGAGTGTAGAGTACTTGTGTATGGCGGAGAAATCGCTCGGCTTGAGAACCTTGCCGACAACTCGGAGAAATTGTCGTTCATGATAGCGGAGACCGAGTCTGCATCGTCTTCGTCTTCCGAGTACACTGTGCTGCGCGTGAGGTCCCCATCTTGCTCCTCTCCTTCTCTCACTCCTCTCTCGTAGAGGGTGTGGTGGCGGAGATGGCTTGAGGCGAAAGTCGGCGAGGATGATCTTACTGACGATGCATCGTAGGCTGAGCCAACAGTAGAATCGCCGATAGGACTGCCACCTTGCATGCTGGTGGAAGACGCGAACGTTGGCTTTCTTTGCGAGCTGGGGCTTGTAAATGAGGTCGAATTTCTGCTTGTCACCTCACTTTCGTCACCACTGCTGTCCGCTCTGTCGTCGTCGTCACCCGTTACTAGCGACCGCTGCTCTCTACTGTGCTTGTGCGAGCTGCTGGTCTTAGCGAATTTCATGGCATCCCTTGACAGACCTGCAGCTTTACTTTCCGCACCCGAGTCTTCAAAATCCGTCGCGAGCTGTCGAAATCGTTCACGGAGCCCTGCAAGACCCGCAAACACGGAATCTGCAAATCGTTCTGCTTCCTTTGCTAGCTCAGCATCAAAGATGGGGACTCCAGACCCAGGATCGGACTTGAAGAAGTCGCGACGCGCGTCGACCATTTCGTCCACACGCGCAAACGCTTCGCGCATCTTCTTGCGGAAGTTGTAGAGCTCTTCTCGACGCTCCGCCATTGAGAGGATCGGGTTTCCTGGGGACATTGCTGCTGGTGTTGTTGGCGACGGTGATCGAGCGACTCGGACTTTGCCTTGACTCGGAGGTGTTTGTTGTGTGCCTGAAGACAACGAGGATGACGGCGAAGGTGGCGCTGAGTCTGAGCGAACCGATTCTCCATGCTCTTCTGAGTGTGGTGATGCCTTTGAGCTGGTCGCTGTCGCAGGGAAAAGAGCTCGTCGAGTCTTCAGACTTTCGTCGTCGACTTCAATGAGTCGCTCTTTTTGTACTCACTGCCGCTTTCGCTGCCAATGTCGCTCGTACAGCGCCTCGACGACAGACGGAGCGAGTTCCCATCTGACTCCGACGCTTTGATACTCTCTGGTGACGCAGATTTAATCGAGTCTGTTGTGCGAAATGGCGAGAAGAAAGCCCGGTCTTGGCTCAGCTCTCGTGGGCTTCGGATCTTCTGCTTGTCGTGACGTGGCGAGGTGTTAGACCGCTTTGGCGCAGTTAAGGCGAACGAGAGCTTCTTCTCGCCGCTTGTGACACTGTAGTCGTCGTCGCTCTCCTCTTCTCGCTGGTATCGAAGCGGGGACACGTCAACAAAGCTGTCGCGGTGTCCAGAGTACAGTGGACGATTTCTGTCTTCTCGCTGGTTGTCGAAAGGGTCATCACTTCGTAAATCCTGTTGTCGCCATGGTCGAGCCGTTGAATGATACTTCGGAGAGCTTGTCGTTTGGCTCGAGTCCCACGAGTCACGCTTCTGGGGATCTCTTTGCTGCTTCCAATCGATACTCGCGACTGATGAATCGGAGTGTCTGGTACCAGGCGTACTGTGATCGCTCTCTGACGCAATACTGTAGCTCTTCCGTTGAGGTGGTTCATGGCGGCGCCATTCTTCTTGGTTGTCCACTGGCAATGGCGTATCATAGCGATTTCTTGGCATCCGTGAGCTGTACGCTGACGCTGACGGGGAGGACGTTCCACTCGAGAGCCGACTCTGCTGGGCTAGCAGTGAACTGGTTGTAATCGAGTCGTCATCCCTGCTTGATGAAGCGGAAGTACTCGCTTTCGCCGACTCGCTGCTCCAGTCCGAGACCTCCAGCTGCCGTGGGAGCGGACGGCGCGTGGCTCGAATCTCAAAGTCCAGCGTCATATTCGTTCCTCTGCCAACTGCAGTCTTGTGTGCCTCGTGAGAAGAAATGAAAGTGTGTGAAAATGAGGAAAGGTCGCGACTTCTGAACAAGGAAAACTCACCAACAGCATACTTTCGACGCTTTCGTGGTACACCGTTTTTAAACCTAAAACGAGTCACTGCCACCACCAGCGCTACAACAAAGTACACAGTGAAGCCAAGGTTAGTGATGACAGCAAGACCATGAACGAACGAAATTGGGACTTCCCGTACCTTGATTCGGCGAAGGATCCGCCGGATAACTCCAGCTCTTGCTCGGATTCGTTTGAATTGTCTTCGTGATCTTGTAGGTGGTGGTGCTGTTGGCGCTGGCGCTCGGCTCTCTCCTCTTCCTCTTCTTTGCGCTTGCGCTCCGCTTCGGCTTCCATCTCCAGCTGCTTCTGCTTCTCGGCGGCTTTCCGAGCGAGCACGCGCTGTCGGTACACGTCCATGGCCGCGTCATCCTGCTTCTTTTTCTCCTCTTCCGCTGCTTGTCGCTGCTCTTCTTCCGTCAGCTCTTTCGGTTTTTCTTCCTCAGCCGGAGCCACTGAGGTATTCTTTTCCGTCTTGTCTTCTGGAGCACGTTCCAGCTCACCTGGAAGGATCTCCGCTTCGTCAGCTGCCGCATCTGGTTCTTGGGCAGTGACTTCCGACTCGGAGATGGTTGTGGGCTCTTCATCTTCAAGCTGAATGAGTTGGGCTTCAGATACAATTTCGGTTGGCGGGGCCACCACTTGAACGTCCTCAAGTGATTCGAGCGAGGTACTTACAAAAGGCGCAACTTCATCCTCCACATCTCCTTGTTGTCGATGATCAGTTGCCTGCGCAACTTGAATTCCCTGCTGTTTCTTCTCCTTCTCGTCATGAAGGCGGCGATTCTCTTTCTCTCGTCCAGCTCGCTCATCTTCCTCCTTCTCTTGTTTTCGCCTTTCATTTTCCAGCTCCTGTTGTCGACGAAGCTCTTGTTCCACACGCTCAAGGCGTTCTCTTTCAACAGCCAGGTCTGCCTCTTCTCTTCGCCGCTGTAGCTCGCGGTTTGCTTTCTCCTCGTCTTCTTCTCGACTCTTCCTCGCTTGAGCCTCTTTGCGTCTCTGTTCAGCCCCCGCTTCTTCCTGTAATCTCTCCAGTCTCTTTGCTTCGAGTTCCTGCTCGAGCTTCAAATTCTCAGCGCGCATGCGTTCTTGGTACGCTTGTTCGTCCTGAAGCCGCTGTTTATCTACAGCAGATCGCTCTTCCGCAAGTCTCTGCTGCAATTCCGCAGCGTCTTGGAGTGCCTTCCGCTGTTTCTCCAGCTCTCGCTGCATCTTTTCCTCCTCCTCCACGAGTTTCCTGCGTCGCTCGATCTCTAACCTCTCGTCCTCCTCGAGTCTCGCCTGACGCTGACGAGCCAGCTCTTCGTCGAAAATTCGTTTCCGCTCAGCGACCTCTCGCTCTTCTTGCGCCATCCGCTCCGCTTTCTTCCGCTCGTACTCTCGCTGCTCCAGTAGCTCACGCTCGATGCGCTGCTGCTCTTCCTCCAGCTGCCGGGCGTCTTCATGGTCCGCATTTGTTTGATCAGAAAGCGGAGCTCCTGGTGGTGGAGGAGGAGGAGCCTGGGAGGCAACGTATGGAGAAGGGTGAACTTCTGCTGGCTGGTAAGTTCCCGACTGCTGAGATTGGGCTCCCATAGGCGGATTCTGGATAAACGGGTTTCCAGACTGGAACGATCGACTCATCATCTCCATCATCCTCATCATGACCATCCGGTCGGATCCACCAAAGTCACCTGATGCTATCCCCATTTCACTTGAACTTCCACTCCTGGAGGCTCGATGCGAGGATGCCGCTGATGACATTACCGTCCCATGCTTGGCGTTGATTGTCGCCTGCGCTTGACTGAGCAGCGCATTCAGATTCGTCACTTCCTGACGCAGCGACTCAACGTGCAGCTTCTCGTCTTCGTACTGGCTGCGGAATTTCTCGACCGCGGTTTCGCTCTCTGCTAACCGACTCTGGAAGTCCCGCAGTTTCGCCAACAGCTTGTTCTCCTTCCACTGGAATTGCTCGCGGTCGTCGTCCAGCGCCTCCATGAACCGCTTGCGCTCGCTCAAGAGCGCGTTGGCTTCTTCCATTTTGATCGCCAGCAGCTGCTGGGAGTCTTTGAGCTCGAGCGTCAGCTGCTTCATGATAATTTCCTGCTCAGAGATCACCGCTTTGTACCGATCGACCTCGCTCTGTAGCAGCTCTTTCTCCGCTGCCAGGCGAGCGTTCGATGCGCTCAGACCCTGCAAAGTGCCCTTTTCGCGCTCAGCATTGGTCTCTTTAGCGTCCATGTCGTCCTGCAGCCGCTTCTTCTCTTTCTCGAGTTTCGCGACTGCTTTACAGGCATCTTTCCACGACTGCTCCGTGTTCTACAGCGATAGCATTACAAAGGCAAGCACACGTTAGATACAAAGACATTTCATAGTGTGAGGTCCTCAACAGCCTAAAACGTACCGATAATGCTTCTTCCATGCGAGCCAAGTCGTCCTGCAGCGCCTTGTGCTTCAGTTTCTCAACCTTGATCCCCTCTTTCTTGCAGTTCAGCACGGCTTCACGCTCCACCAGCTCTTCTTCTTTGACCTTGAGCAAATGCGTGAGTTTGCTTTTCTCCAGTTGCAGCTCGTGCTCTTTCTCGCGGATCGCCTGCGCCACGACCCGCTCCAGGTTCTTCTCCTGCGCTTTCGTGGTCTCCCCCAGAGCTGCAATCGCTTGGTCTCCGTTGCGAAGTTGCGGAAATCCGTCTCGACTTTCACTTGCAGCTGCGCTTCTTTCACGCGGAGCTTCTCCATTTCCTGAAAAAGCGACTGCCGCGTTTCAAACAGCGAGGTCTCGAGCTCTGTGCGCTTCGCCACGAACGCGAGCTCCAGGTCGCGCTCTTTCTCCTGCAGACGCTCGCTCTTCTGTCTGTGCTCCTGCAACAGCGAGGAGCGCAGCTTGTCCGCCTCCTTTTCGTACTTCTTGCGCTCTCCGACGCGCATGAGCGCCAGCTCCATGGCCTTGAAGCGCTCGAGCTCTTCCTCCAGCCGCTTCTCCGCAAGCGCGTCGCACTCGCTCTGATACTGCAGCATGCGCTCTTCAAGCGACCGTTTTGGCTCGTGCTTTTCGTTCTCGCACTCGAGCAGATACGCGGTCTCGACCCGGCGGAGCTGGTTCTCTAAGCACGGTTGAAACAAGTCAGCGCACGTTTTCTTAGTAGAGCTAGGAGTAAATGATGATGATAGCACCATACCCAATGCAAGCCGGTGGTCGTGGCAGTCGAGCGAGGTCTGCGTGCCCGAGTCCATCGTGTGCGTCGCCATGTGGCGCGACAGCTCATACAAAAGCAGCACAATCAGCGGTGTCTTCTGACTGTGCACTTGCGTTTCCTAGTAGTACACAGAGAGCTCAGCGACATTAGCCTAGAGAATCAGCCACTTACTCCCAGGCTGCTCGTACAAACTTGTCGCGCTGGTCGGGTCTCAAGTTCATCATCTGCTCACCAACCATAAAGAGCGTAGTCAGATCAGTAGCTCCACACGTACACGCATAAGCGAGAATGGCTATCGTCACTGCTGTAGTCACCATCGCGATAGAAACAGGCAGGTAATGATTGATAACACATACCTGCAGGATCGTGTCTGCTGCGACGTAGCTCTTCATGCCGCCGATCTCGGGGACGAACACGGCGGCGCTGTGCTCCAGCGCGTTCTTGTCAAAGTAGTCGAACAGCAGTTCGTTCACGAGCTTCTCATCTCCACTCCACTGAGTCACCACGCGCTTTTTAGAGTCCACGATGCTGCTGCTGACGTTGCGATCGTTCTCCGATCCATGATCTCCGACAGTACAGGAGTCTGCCACGTTGATCCCACCACCACCACCAGTCTTATCGCCAGCGCCACCAACGCCAACATCACACGACGCATAGCGGTCTTTCATGCCGTGCTGCTGCAGCTTCTCGATGAACTTGCGCCGCAGTTGAGCCTACAAGACACACACACACATAGAGACACCATGTGCATTAGAAATCGCGCAGAAATTCTCCATGGAAAGACGACCAAAGCGCGTGCGTAGTGAGTGAGCAGAGCAGTCGTTGACAAGAAGCAGCGGCGACGCACCCGTATCATCTCGACCGTGCCGGTGTCGCGCAGCGAGCGGAACATCTCCTGCTGGAACTCGTCGAGCGACATGCTCTTCTCGTCGCCGCCTTCTTCTTTCGCTTCCGCCATTTGTCGTTTGAAGATCCGCTTTTGTGTTTGAAAGCAAGGAGATCTTCAATAAGAGTGCAAAGTTCGACTTAGGTACGAGGGGTATTGTAACGCTTCTTATACATACGACTGTTGTTTTTGTGTAAAATGTAAAAGTGTCCTCGAATCCTCTTTTATGTACGGAGCGTCACTTGATGGAAGTATGCTTCCCGGACATAAAAGAGGATTCGAGGACACTTTACTAACACTAAAACAGCTCCTCATAAAAAAATAGGGGTCGAATATTCTATGAAGGTTATCAACTCTCATCTTCTGTGACTCATCGCAGTCCGAGCATTTGATTGGCTGGCCAAAAGCTGTTCGATTCGTCATCACTATGCCAATGGCCAAGCTCTACTGCCCATAGGCATGGAAAAATAGATGCACATCAAAATCAAGTTGAGCACGAAGAGACACAAGAGCCTCACCACGAGCAGCGACGACAGCAGCTTTGCTCATTTGACAATTCGCCTTCAGCCACGCACAGCAAAAAGCGTCTATCCGCACACACAGACACGTTAGCATGACGCCCTCGGAAGTCGCGTCCAAGTACAAGAACCTCGTGTTCACCGTCGCGAAGAAGCTGCTCGCCGAGCGCGGCTACTCGCAGCGCCACATCGCCGGCGAGTCCCTCGGCGATGTCCGTGAGATCGTGCAGCACTTGCTCGTGATGCGACTAGCGCCAGATGACGACGCGCGCGAAGGTGAAGAGCAGCTGTACGCGCAGATGGACGAAGTGCTGGAGATCGAGAAGAGCCGTCTGACGCCAGTCGATGCGCTCCACCTGCCCAGCGTCGTCGCGCCAGACGCCTCATCTGAACCGTCGACCCTGGAGCCGCAGTGGAAGCAGATCTCGCTCTGGAAGGGCGACATCACGACGCTGGACGCCACTGCGGTCGTGAACGCCGCCAACTCGGCGCTGCTCGGCTGCTTCCAGCCGACCCACAAGTGCATCGACAATGTGATCCACTGCAAAGCTGGTCCACGCCTGCGCACTGCGTGCCACGACATCATGAGCCAGCAGATCAAGGACGAGCCCGTGGGTGACGCGAAGATCACACCCGGGTTTGCGCTCCCGTCCACGTATGTGATCCACACTGTCGGTCCTCAGCTGCGACGCGGACAGACGCCAACGACCGTGCAGCGCCACCAGCTGCAGTCGTGCTACACGAGCTCGCTCGACCTGCTGCTCAAGACCACGGGAGCCAACACGCCTGTGTCGATTGCGTTCCCATGCATCTCCACGGGTCTCTTTGCGTTCCCAAGCGACATCGCCGTGCCGCTCGTGGTGGACTCGGTGGTTGGCTGGCTCAAGAGCAACCCGGAGGCGAGCTCCTGGCGCGTCATCTTCAACACGTTCCTGCAGACCGATTACGATTTGTACAAGAAGTACATTGAGAGCAAGCACGAGGACCTGAAGGTGCCCGCGCCGGACTCGGACCCGACGCTGGAGACTGCGAGCAAGCTCATTGACAAAGCCGACTACCTGCTCATCACGGCGGGGGCCGGGCTCTCTGCTGCCGCGGGCTTGGACTACACCTCGGAAGAGGTGATGAAGAAGTTCCACGAGCCGATGCACCGCCAGGGCCTCAAGACGATGTACCACCTGGTGGGCCGCACGGACTTCCCGATGACGTTCTTCTGGGGGTACTACTTCAGGCAGATCAACGTGGCGCGTCTCAACTGGACCAAGCACCGCACGGCCCCCACGTACGCGATGCTCAAGTCGATCCGCGACCGCTTTGAAGCGAAAACCGAAGGGTCCACGTTTGTCGCGACCACGAATGCCGACGGCATGTTTGGCCAGGAAGGCTTCCCACTCGAGTCCGTGCACACCATGCAGGGCGACTACGGTTACGTGCAGTGCAAGACGCCGTGCACGAAGACGAGCGTGTTCGACATCGCGCCGTTCGTGAAGACCGGACTCGAGTACATCAATGAGGAGACGTACTACATCGAGGACCCGCGAGGTATCCCCAAGTGCCCGAACTGCGGAGGCGAGATGTCGCTCTTCCTGCGCCTCGGCCACTGGTTCCTCGAGAGCTACTTTGACGACAAGAAGAAGGCGTACCGCAAGTGGCTCTCCGATGTCATGGACAAGGTGCAGCGCGAGGGCAAGAAGCTCGTGATCCTCGAGATCGGCGTGGGCTTCAACACGCCGGGCATCCTGCGACTGCCGGACGAGCGCCTGGCCGCCCAAGAAGGTGTGAGTCTCGTGCGCGTGAACGAGGCGCACCCGGAGATCCCGTTCGACTCGAACGGCGTCGGCGCCAACGTCGACGCGAACGACGCGCTCGCGTTCATCACCAAGAAGCTCGCGCTGCAGTACACTACTACGGAGTAGAGTAGTGAACTTCCTGAATTTCAGCATCGCACGATACACCTTCGTCCGGTGTACTTATTACAGTCGATACTGTAGCAAGTTGTGACTACAACTACTGTCTTGATGCATTAACGTACGATACGTAAACATATTCGCTTTAAGTACGATTTGTCCTTTCGCACATTCTCGTATTACAGCTTCAGGCACAAAGCCAACGAAGCCAACAACAATGGAGCCATGCTCGCTCATCGCGGCGTTCCTGGTGCCGCACCTGCGCGGCTCGATCCCGCATACGCTACAGGAGACCAAGGCGCTCTGCGTGCCCATGAGGGAGAACCGCATGGTGTGTCTGCGCGTGCACGCGCGTCTGCACGAGATCTGGCAGCGCGAGCTGCAGTTCGTGCCCACTGCGCGCTTGCTGCGACAGCGCGTGGCGCCAGTGCTCGGACGCTACGGGGAGCTGCTCGTGCGCTTTGCGGATTTGCTGAAGAGGTTCGCGACCGACGACTGCGTGTTCCGACTGATTCTGAACCGTCAGTTGTTCGTGAAGCTGGACCAACTGCACAGGGACATCGACGGAGTGGTGCTGGCGTTGGCGGATGGAGGTGGTGGTCACGAGCGAGAAGCTGCACAAACAACAGCAGAGCAAGCACGAGACGCCTGCCAGGAAAGCTTAGTGCTCAAACGCGCGCAGTGGGAGGCAGATCGAAAAGTGCAGCTGCAGCTGGACAAACATCGCTCTGGGTACACTGCGGTGATCCAGAGCGAGCTGCGCGCCATTGACAACGAAGGAGGGATGCTGTCTGAGATCCGAGACGCGCTTGCAGAGGAGCTCAAAGGTAGCAGCGCTGGCAAAGCAGAGAGCAGTGGGGACAATACATTGGTACTGCTGCTGTTTGTGGTTAACACGCACGATGCAACTGGGAAAGAGCTGATCAGACTATCAAGCTGGAGGTTTGCTCGGCGCGACTTTGTGGACCAAATGGCTGGGAATACCATTGAACTCCTGTCAGTGTCGAGGCATCCAGTGGCTCACAGTGGTGCTGTACGGTGCGGTGACTCGGAGGTTGTGCGGGTTTTGTCTAGGTGCAGGCTCATCAAATCACACAGCGCGTGCCATCTCTGCACGCCCGTCGTTTTCGCGTTCGACAAGATGGCGACCAGCAGCAACTTTGGCGAATACCTGAACGCGCTCAGAGAGAAGCTCGTATCGCTGTTCTACAGTGTCGAGCTGAGTCTCCACTACCCGCACGAGAAGGAGCTTTTCAGCAGCAGCAGTGCCGATGATCAGAGTCTGGGCGTCTGCGAGTTTGGTTTTGCGAACCTGACTCTCGGTCAAAACAAACGTAAGCAAGAGGGCACCGCCACACTCTTGCTGAGACCGAGTACATAAAGCAAATGCCTCTACATCCACGAGGTAAATCAGTGTGTACAGTATAATGCAAGTCCAATAGATTAGTCGTAGTATTTAGTATTTAGATTCTAGAGTTTGTGTTTGTCGTCACAGAGAGAAAAGGAATAGACACATCAGCAATCATCATGTACAGTTAGGTTCGCATGATGGCTCGTTCGCACCACAATATACAATACATGCGCTCCTCCACCATTCATCCCAGCATTTGTGCTTACACCCAGAACTCGTCGTCGTCGTCGTCGTCGTCTTCGTCCGCCTGCTCAGCGACGTGCGGCTCTTCGTCCGTGGAGCTGTCGTCGCCCTCGTTGTCGCTGCTCGCGCTCGAGTACATGATCGCAGGGTGGTCGTCGTGGCTCACCGTCGTCACGGCCACTGGCGCTGTTACTGATGCTGCTGGCGTTGAAGCCACCGGCGCTACCACATCTCGATCAGCGGCCTTCTCGCCAGACTCGCTCGACATCGTCATCGCTGCCGCCATGTTCGCCGCCAGCGCGACCTTGAGCTCGCTGAGGATCTCGTGAGGCACAGGGTTCGCCGCGAGTCCCAGGGTCTGGATCATCGGGTTCATCTGCACGGCCTCGAGCAGTGCCTTGGCGCCTTCTTCGCCAATGTTGTTGCCCACGAGCCCAATGTACGTGAGCGAGCGGTTCACCTGGAGCGCCTGCGCGATCGCCTTGGCGCCTTCGTCGCTGATCTTGTTGCCCCAGAGCGCCAGGTGATGCAGCGAGTCGTGGCCGTAGAGCGCGTCCGCGATGCCCTTGCAGCCAACATCGGTGATTCCGTTCCCGTAGAGATCCAACTGCCGGATCGTCGAGTTCATGCGCAGCATGTCGGCCATCGCGAGCGCTCCCTTATCGCCAATGTCGTGATCCGGGAGCACGAGCCGTCCGACCACGCGGTTCATCTCCATCACGCGCGCCACAAGCACCCCGCCCGACTCCTTCAGCTTGAGCTGGTACGTCTCCGACATCTCCGTCAGGTCCAGCTCCGTGATCGTCTCGTCGTTCGCCTGCACGCGCTTGAGCGTGTCCTTCAGGCGCCAGGCGCCGGAGCTCGTCTCATCACCTGCGTCCTTATCGTTCTGTTCCCCGTCTTCCCGGTTGGACGCTACGCCGCCCACGATCTGATCGGCTGCTTTATCATCCTTCATAGCGCCGTCAGCAGTCATAGCAGATTTGCTCTTGCTTGGAGAGAGCACTTGAGTGCTGTCGGCAGACGACAACGACGACGACTTGGTGGGGGACGTGCACTCCGGCACGCGCGCCTCGTGCGCGTAGCTCTTGGACGCTGGCGTCGTGGTGGCTGCCGTTGAGCTCATCATTGCTATCTGTCTCGTGGTGCTGGTGCTCTGTGGACTCTGTGTCGTGATGGAAAGTGACAGCGAGGAGAGAAGGAAAAGTTTGGTCCGTCCTTCCGATCGATCTTATGCGAAAGTCTCAATTGCGCAAGACTCACGTGACGACAGACAGCTGAATGAATAAAAAAAAAAACCAGGCGGCTCTTCAACTAGGAAAATGGATATATCTACCAGCTAAAAAGTACACGTGACTTGGAAGAACTCAGATCTGCAACAGGAACCAGTCATGATTTTGGCTGTTGCCACTACCTAGAAAGTATAGTTAGACACAATGGTTTGCTGGCACAACCAACAAAGAAGATCTGAAGAGTTCTGAAACCACCTGTCGCCAGGCAGTATGCGTCTTTAGAGGGTCGTGCCTGATTTATGCAGTAAGAGCAGATATTTCTGAGAAACACTGAGAAATACTCAGATCTGAGCATTTCCCCTGATGATTGCAAAAGCCACAAACTTTGCTGCAATTCTTGGGGGGATTCGCTGTGGCACGCTCTCTGTCAATCGTCCGCTTGGAGAGCTACTCGCATTCGCATTCGTTTGCGCTTCGAAGCAATCTCTATTCTCCAAACACGCCTTTACGTGGTAAGTGTTGTGGACTGAGTGGCCATCAAAGCCAGCTCGGTTCTACCTACCACTCCGAAGCCACGAAAAGGACCCGAGCACTTTAACACCTGACCAGCAGATGCCAATCTTCAGTCCGACCTATATCATCATAAGAACCAGACAAACAAACATGTTGGCAGCGAAAGCAAGTTTAGTACTTACGTGTAGATCTGACAGACTTGAGCAAGAATGAAAAGCAGCACGCGGCAGAACTAAAACACTCGAAAGGACGGAGCTGCTCGTTGAAGGAGAAGATGGCGATGATGGCTCGACTCTCATCGTTATGTTGTATCACGATAGAGCGCGGCACTTTTTTTATAATTATCATAGCTTGCTATACTGTCGTGCCGTTCTGACGCGGACGAAGTCAGCGATCGCGATAATTCTTCTCGTTGAACTCGCTCTTCTGTGGGCTTGAGCTTCTTTTGACATCGAAGCGCCAGGCGAAAGAATGAAATGGAATACATTGCCAACAGTAGTGGTCTCCATTCCCAAGAAAGGACAGATCTGCAGAGAGCCGCATGCTAATACTCCTGTGTTTTCCAATTGCTTTCTCTGTCTCTACTCATTTGTCTAATTAATTTTGTCTGGGGTCTCCGATTAAATAGTTCTTCTCAGCAAAGCAGACACGCGGACAAATCTCACATTCCTATCGGATACTAGGTGCGAAGAGTTCGAGGATACAATATGCACCAATTTGGGTCCTCCGATTTTGTTCGTCATGAATGATTGCGCCGCCACCGTCGAGCACAGTACCCCCAATAATTCTCTTGACGCAAACCCCAGTTCTGGATTCGCCGCCCAATCCCCGATCTCATTCGGAATCGGGCATTCGTTGATCCATTCTGTGTCCGCGACAGAAATCCTGTCGCTGATAATGACCTCTGGTATCAAAGTACATCTATCTTCCAGGTGGTGAGCAATCTATGGTCTGCTGCTGGCGTTGAGCAGCTCCACCAAGAACGACAACTACATGGAGTACAGTATCAACTGCCGACCATTGGATATTGGTTGATCACTTCGCTTTCTGTGAGCAAGTGGTGACGCTTATCGATCATAATCGATTCTGAGCCATCCGTTGTTCACAGACCCATCACAAATAATATTTGAAGACCCATCATAAATACTATTTGAGCCGTTTGGAGGAAAGGCACTTTGGACGCAGGAAGTCAGTCCAATCACGAGTGAAAAGAGTTCTGTATCCTCTTCTTCGTGGTGTGTTGCACGCTTGAAGCCCTTTCCTGTGACAAGTGGTCCTGTAAAACGCGATGTGCTGCTGAAAATATTTCTACCACAAGCAACTCTTCTCACCAACAGGAGAATACTCCTGGCTTCACATAGAACTCTTTTCTGTTTGCAGTTTTGGGGTCATGAACATCACCGCGATTACAACGCTTACAACTCTGCAACTCGTTCCCACCGAATTCCTCAAAGGAGGACTCTGCAACTTATTCTTGCCGGGTTACTCCCGGTCTTCTTTCAAGCGCCATAACTTCCACTAGGCACTATGATTCTCAAGTGCACTTGACGATCCTCATCGTACTGCTGCCGCATGTGCTGTTGTTTATACAGCACCTATCTGGACATCTTTGGAGTTTTTTTCCCTCAAAATTCCATTTCTTTCGCACGCTATAATAATTGGAAGTCTGGGTGGATCAAAATGGCGGTCAGAGCATGTACTACAGCGTCTAATCACAACATCACGCATGATAAGTATGCAGAAGAAGGCAACCGTCGGTGCCACACGAGCCCCACAGACCGCGGACGGTGCGCGCAGGTTGTGAGTCTATCTCTTCCTGATCAAACTCATGGCTTTGGTAGATTTCTGGGATTTTCTGGTGCGGCGGTCGCAATCCCTATTTGTACACCAGTTGTATCTTCTTCACCACACATGCGCGAGGTCCACGGTCCACCCGATATGACTTCGTGGCTTGTTCTTGGCCAACAGCCAGCGAGCAAGCGGTTCCGAAATCCCGCAGTAACATAGAACCGAAGAAATCACCAACACCAAACCAACACCAGGCTCCTAGATCACTGAACAATGCTCATAAATGTTGGATTCGAGTTTCCTTTTGTACCATGAGCATTGGGAGACTGGGAGTCTAAAGAACTGAACTCCCATCAAGTGCGCGTGCATGTCGGAAGAACTGAAGCCCAGAATTAGGCGGCGATGCGTTTTGGAGAGAAAAAACCCAGCAAGTATGCTGGTTTCCCTGAGCCCATAAGCTCAAACCACTTTCGCGCTTGGCGATGGGATGAATGAATGACTCAGTGAGTGAGTGAGACCTCCGGTGGTACTCTTGATCTTCAACCCGCCATTACTCACACAAAAACAATGGACCGGACTCTGCGCTGAGCACTACATTAAACTAGTGCTTTAGGTCACACTTCTCGTTTTTGTGACAGAGTGTACTGGATTAAATCGTTCTGGTGCATCGGATCTTCTCAGGTTGCCCTTTCTTTGTTAGCAGTAAAGAAATACCAGAACACCTCTTTCCTTACAGTAAAGCCACTAGTTTGTTCAAGGAAAGAGGTGTGTGTGAGTGGCAGCCCTGGTGACGAGATGAGCTTTCCCCACTCAGTTGCAAAGCGAAGGAGAGACTGCTAATCAATCCCATGACAATGACCATCGGTAGATAGATAACCATGAGATATAACTGTACCAATCTCTTATCCCTTAGACTCCGAATGGTCCAGTGCAGTACAGTATCCCTTCCGATTCTTAAAAGAACAGTCCTGCTTGCTTCAGGCCATCCTGCTATTCAAAGTCGACACTTCGCCACTTTTCACGTGATGAAGTGAATTTATTGATGACAGTATCAGGACGTTAGTGCGACAGAGACGTGACAGCATCGACAACATTTGCTGTTGGTGAGGAGGTCCACCCACTTCAAACAGCTCGTGTCCGTCCATCACCAACTGAATAGGTGGACAGTTGGACATCTGTGGGCAAAAAGAGGGAACGAAAAGGAAAGGAGACTTGACTTCTCTCGCGTGGGATGAGTCGGTGACGTTGGGCTCGTTGGTTTTTCCTGTTGAGGTTCCCAAGTTCAGCCTTTAGCCAGCGCACGAGTGAGGAGGTTTCCCACTCGGATACCCAGTTCATTCTTCTCACCACCTCTTCCTCCTCCTAAAGGAGGTCTCATTTCCCAATCCGCTCTCTGACGCGCATTTCCCTTCCTCAAGTTCCCCCAGCTTCCTACTTCCCACCATGAAGTCCTTCTTTGCGCTCACTGCTGCTGCCGCCTCGCTCGCTCTTGTCCACGGCGCCGCCTGCGACCTGGCCGTGGTCTCGCCGCTCCTGACCGACGCCGACGTGGTGCAGTGCAAATCCGATACCGGTCTCTCGCCACCGGTTCCTCCAACCGCCGACGTGTTGCCAAAGCTCTGCGGCAACAAGGCGTGTCTCGCGGCCCTGGCCAAGCTCAAGGGCCTCGGCGTCGGCGACTGCACGGTCGGCACGATCGCGCTCGAGACCGATTTCACCAAGCCGATCGAGGCGTTCTGCGCCAAGGCGGCGGCCACGCCAGCGACGACCCCAGCGCCAGCCACCACCCCAGCCACCACCCCAGCGTCAGCGACGAGCCCTGCGCCAACGACCAAGGCCCCAACCACCGCCACGACCCCAGAGCCGACCACGAAGGCCCCGTCGGCGACCACGGAGACCAAGACCCCAGCGCCATCGACTGCCACGAGCAGCGACTCCGGCAGCAAGACCGCGGGCAGCGACACCGCGATCGAGGAGAACTCGCAGGCCGGCGTGCCACTGCTCTCGAGCGGCTCGGGCTCGTCCCTCAACATTGAGACGCCAGTGGTGAAGACGCCAACGCCAACGACTACAAAGTCTGGCGCCTCGAGCGTCGCGTTCGCCGCCAGCGCTGTCGTGCTCGCTGTCGCTGCCGCGTTCATGTAAGCAGCGACAAGCTTTCGAAAGTAGGCTGTATTGTGTGCCTTCCTTTCCCCAGTTTTGCGCCTGTTAGTAGTGCTGCGTACTGTGTATTGCATCCGCGTGTGTTTGTTTTGCTACCAAACCATTAATGACGAAATGGTATGAAAGAACAGATCAGAGAATCGGACCGGCGAACGAAGTCACACGCCCGATTGTCTGCTTCTTCTTCTTTTGCGTTGTTTTCATCCTTCGAATGTGCTGTATATACTTGTGAAATAAAGGCTGCGCTTCGCTGAGTTGATCTCTAATAAATGAGACTACCCCTGACTGTGAAGGTAGGTTTTGAATGATCGCTGTAGAATTCGACAGGCGACGATAGAGGCGAGTCGGGTACGAGGCCAAAGAAAATATCTTGCGTCCTCGTTACCTAGAACGCAACTTTCTCTTTCCTGGTAGCTTGATCCATGCTGGGAAGCCACCATTTTCATCCGTGTACATCTCGAAAAGCTCGTATACAATAGCTTCCAGTACATAATCGCAACGGTAATCGTCAAACGAGTTCTGAAGTGCAACCGAAAACTGGACGACGAGGATATCGAATCCATTTGCTTTACCAGTAAATACTCTGGGGCATTAAGTTGGTTCCCCAGCGTTTTACTTGGTAAAGCTTTGTGTCCAACCTCTGTGCACAATTGTGGGTGTCTGTCGTGTCCAACCGCAACCAACATGCAGGACTGCCAGGTGGACGGATTTGTAAACGGAAAGCACGATTCAGAGTGGGTGCTGTTTTTTTGCATGGATCTAATGTACCCACTTTCAAGTTTTTGGCCTCGAGAGAGTCTCAAACACCAGGAGTAAAGCACCAGCAGTCCACTCCACTTAGTCGTTCTCAGTTTCGAATCCACTCGCTCCAGCACAAACCAACTCCACCACGCTCCTTCTCTGGCATCCACCCACCCTCATGAAGCCGTTCTTCCTGCTCACCGCGTGCGCCTCGCTCGCTTTCGCACACGCAGCCGACTGCGATCTCACCAGCGTCCTGCCACTGTTGAAAGACCCAAATGTGGTCAAGTGCAGTGCAGACACCGGCTTCTCCCCACCAACACCTCCGTCAGTGGACATGCTGCCACTGATCTGCGCGTCTACCTCCTGCCAGTCGGCACTGATGACGATCAAGGCGCTCGATCTCGGCGACTGCACAATCGGCAGTGTGAAGCTCGAGACCGATTTGATCCATCCGATCGAGGCATTCTGCGCCGTGGCTTCGGCGTCGACGCCAACTGCGACGAACAAGACGACCTTATCGCCAAGCGCTGCTGCTATCAGCACCGGTGGCAGCAGCAGCAGCACGACTGAAGACAACTCGGCATCAGACGTGGTCGTGCCAGCGAAGACAACGCTGACTCTGACGCCCTCGCCCTCGCCCACGCCTGCCTCAAGTGCGCCGAGTGTCGTGACCGCTGCGTCCACCCCGGTCGCATTCGTCTTCGTCTTCGCTATTGCCGCCCTTCTCGCATAATCAGCAAAGATAGACAGCGTAGGTGTTGCCCTTCCAGTCAAGCCAACCGTTGGGCTCGTCATAATTCAATATGTCCAACGTGTTCTACATACTTCGTACTTTTTGCTTCTCGACACAATTCGAACCTGTGGTATCGTGGTTCAACGTCGCCTCAGCTAAAGAGAGCGGGCTCGGGTCCGACCATCTCGGATGTGGTCGCGCTAGCAAAGACACCGCCACCCTCGCAAACGCCAGCAGTGTCGGACTCGGACGTCTCGACGGCGAGATGGTCCTGTTTTTTGTCGGCGCTGTTGTGCTCGCGGCTGGTGGTTCGTTCCTATGCTGCAAAAACCCATTCAGAAAGGATGGAGAGATCGCTTCGATGATGATAGCAAAGCCAGTGAGTCTCTGACGACCAACAATTTATAGCGGCGATATAATATCCACAACCTTGTCTCTGTGGTTATTTTTTTCTTTTGGAGGGTATAGTAGTGTGAACGAGCTGGAACACTCTCTTGTGGTATTATTTATCAGCAAGACAGGTGATATAGTGAGTATCCTTGTTGGAGGCACCGTACAATTGAGGAGCTGGCCTAACTGTCGCTATCTACATGAAGGCAAAACCAGCAGCAGCAGCGAGAGCGGCAGTCAGGGCGGTGGTGGCACCAGCAAATGCGGCATTCACCGAGGCTCCCGACGAAGTGGTCGGCGTTGGAGTCGTCACAGTGGTCCCCGACGAGGACGACGACGAAGTTCCAGTCGTGGTGGTAGTCCCGCAGTAGGCTTCGATCGGCGCGATGAACTGCGTCTCGACCGCCACGCCCGAGATCGTGCAGTCGCCCAGGTCGAGGTCCCGGATCGACGCGATCGCAGCGGTGCAGTCCGAGTCGCCGCAGACCTTGGCGAGCACCTCGGCGCTCGGCACGTCTCCAGGCACGAGACCGG
>JAADVK010000211.1:0-36771 GCA_023334975.1 Globisporangium sylvaticum
AAAAATGCAGGCGGCATTAAACTAAAAAAGTAACACCTACACCTTCATGAAGGTGTAGTGGAACTGCAGTGCGCTCACTTTCACACCCGATATCTCGTGCGCGGCGGTTGAAGTCACAGTTTTTCTACAAGTGCACTCTTATTCGCGAGCTGACTGTACTCCATTCCTGTTTGCCTCCTTTCTACCCTCGCGGTCATCACGAGGGTGTCTGATTCGTAACGATTTGTGTCTGTTGTCTGTCAGCAGCTCAAATAACTGGATCTTATTTCAGGAGGTACTTACTGTACGTGCTTTACAAAATATGCTCGGGCTGCCACCCGATGTGCGAGTGTTCCACTCAGCAAACTGCACATCGCTCGAGGAGCAAACTCAATGCGACAAAGTGCCAGCGCCAATGACGAGGCTGAGCATACCCTAACGTACTTGGTTGTGCTTGGAGAGGTATTCGAGGTGACCTTGTGGCACAGATCACATTGCCCGCTGGAAATCTGGTTCTGGTTCTGGTGCAGTGTGTCATCGACAATAATGGAGCCATTGTTGTCTGAGTAGACTCACCCTGTGGCGGAAAACTGATCAACAATAAGGTCATTTGAAAGCTCAGGTGGACAAGCACAAGAACCTGGGAGCAAACACCGAAAGTAACTGCAGATTGTTGCGCTTTGCACCGCCTATAATAGGAGTTCTCGACTCTCCCGCTTGAGGCAAGAGCCTTCGGCCACATCAACGGCCACTTCTAACAAGATTCCCATAGGAGAGATGGCTGGTCAGCTCTCGTGCCTTGGAATCACACTCAGCACTGCTAAGAACTGATCAACTTGTGTCAATAATTGCAATATTGTTTTGGACTAATTCGGCATATATATATATATTTACTAATCCAACAGGTTTGATCTAAATTGCCTGAATTCTCAAACACTTCGCTCCGTGTCCGTAGAAAAGGTGTCGATATGCCGGTCGGAACTACGTAGAAGACCGAAGGGCAAGCACCAAGTACAGCTAAGTACTCAAGCTTATCAAGCCCCATTCTGCTGTCAATGCCTTAAACAGCGAGGGTGTCCCAAATCCACCTACCCCCAGATCGCAGTGCCTTTTTGTTTCCAAACAAAGAAATAGGGTCAAGTCGTGCGGAGGTTTAAAAAGTGTACCACAATTAAAAAGGGAAATCTGCTGACTTTCGGTTCGTCTCAACTCCCACGCGTTGAAGGCTTCATCAGTAGTAGTAGATGATAATCCTAGCACCTCGTTAACCGGGTAGCCTATGAAGGAGTCTGCGTTTGCTTTCTGCTCTGGAACCTCTCCTATCCATGGTAGGCTCCGGAGACTAGTATCGTTTCGCAATATATCGGCAAAAGATACACTCTTCTGAGACTCGGTCGTTAAAGGTTGTACTTCGATGATACTCACACTCACGACGTCTTGCTCTTGTCCATCATCTCCTTTTCTTCTTCTTCGCCGCCTGCGTGACCGTGAAGTCCATGAAATAGCCAAACGCTATCTGGATCGGGACGATGAACGGGAACAGCACCATCTCGAGCACGCTGTTGTATCGCGGGGCGACGCCATTCGCCATCGCGCGCAAGATGAAGATGAGAAACTCGTTCGTGATGCCGAACTCGCCGTCGCGGATGCCGTTGATCAGTGACTGCGCCGCGGAGTCGGGGTGCACGAGCTCACTGACGCCCTCGATGATCGTGGTCTCCTCGGGTTTGGTCTTCTTCTCGTCGGCAAACATCTGGGTGTCGATGTTGCCCGGGTAGTAGATGCTCACGCGGATGTTGTACGCCTTGAGCTCATTGCGCAACGCGTCCGCGAGGCCTCGGACCGCGTATTTGGAACCAGAGTACTGCGACCACCCGATCCATGAAAGCAGTCCGAGTCCAGAGTTCACCATCACGATGCTGCCGTGATTGTCCTGCTCAATCATTGCTGGAAGTGCCGCTTTGACCGTGTGCAGTGTGCCAAAGTAGTTGACGTCCATCATTCTGCGGAATACACTCACGTCCTGGTCGAGAAAGTATCCCGGGTGCGAGACACCCGCGGAGCAGACCACGTGGTCGGTCGCGCGGCCCTGGAACCTGTTTGCACCGTTTACAGCGTATTGTACAGCCTTGAAGTCGGTCACATCGCACGACTGCATGAACACGGGTGTCTTGTGCTTGCTCACGGCCTCAATCGCCACTTTCGCGGTCTCGAGGTTCTCGATGCGGCGCGCGATGATCGACACTTTCGCGCCGGCAGCCGCGTACTTCTTGCCGAGCGCGAGGCCCAGACCCGTGCTGCCGCCGGTGATGAACACGTGCTTGCCGTCGACCTTGAAGCCCGGCGCAGTGAGCTTCGTAATGACGAATGACTGGAACAAGAGAGATGAAGGCAGAAAGATAAGAGTGAGCGACGACAGTTCCTGCGGATAGCAAGCGTGTAATGTGCACGCGACGTACCAGCACGATGAGCGCGGCGACCGCGACGCCGATCCACCATAGTGCTGTAGCCATAGCAGGACACATCTGATGGGGGAAGCGATCGCTTTGGTTGGGTGGAAATCTGGAAATGAGCCCTTCGGTCGCGATCCACCACCGATTGGAAGTATGGGTTCAGTCATTTGTGGGTGATATATCATTTGGGCTTATTTGATATTTCAGGTTTTTATCTGAACCTTCCTGTGCTTCAGAGTATGAACATCGGTTTGCTGCTCACAACTGCTTTCCTGAGTGTCTCTTGTTCTTCTTCTCAAAGCGGACGGCGCACAGCTCGCTCACTTCCTCAATGATCTCCAGCGCATCGTCCAGGTCCTGGCGCGTGTGCGCCGCCGAGACGCAGAAGCGCACGCGGCCGAGCAGCAGCGGCGTCGCCGGGTACCCGACCGTGACGACAGCCAAGTTGCGCTCCAGACACAGGCGCGAGAGCTCGGCGACTTTCGAGATGTGGAAGAGCATCACCGGGATGACGGTCGAGTCCACGTCGTCCAGGTCCGTGCCATCTCTCCCCGCGATGATGTCGAACGCCGTTTGCGCTTGCTGCACGACCACAGGGGGCAGCGGCGCCGCGTAGAACGTCCCAATGCTCGTGCTGTGGACGCAGTCGATGATTTCCTGGGAGGCTGCGACGTAGCCACCCATGCCCGCGAAGCTCTTGCTGAACGTGCCCACCAGGATGTCGACCTCACTCGGGTGCACGCCAGTGTATTCGCAGATGCCGTGCCCCAATGCGCCAATGCTGTGCGCTTCGTCGACTAGAGGTACGCCTTGTACTTCTTGACAATGTCGACGATCGCGCGCAGGTCGACGATCTCCGCCTCCATGGAGTACACGCCCTCGACCATGACCATCACTTTCTTCCAGGGCCGGTGCGTTCGCGGCTGGCCCTCGGCGATCTTCTGGCGCAGCAAGCGCTCCAGTTGACGAGGATCGCTGTACCGGAACGTGCAGATCGTGCCACCCGAAGCGCGCGAGCCGTTCACGATCGACGTGTGGTTGAGCGCGTCGCTGAGGATGAGCGAGCCTTTCCCGTGAGCGCCGGGATCGTCGACGTGTCGGTGCCGTAGCCCGTGTTGTACACGATCGCGGCGGGTTTGCCGAGGAACAGCGCGACCGTCGCCTCAAGCTCGGCGTGCGCGAGCGTTGTGCCAAACTCCAAGAGTGGCACGGTACTCGCCGTGCCGAATCGGCTCAGAGTGGTGAACACGCGCTCGCTGCACGTGGTCATCCAGTCGTCGGCAAAGCCCAGGTAGTTGTACGAGCCAAGGTTGAGGCAGCGCCAGACCGAACCGTCTTCTTTGTTGCGCAGCGTCTTGTTCTCGTCGGTGGAGAAGCGCTCAATCACGTCTGATAGAGGAGATGTGATATGATACACTGTGTGCTGAAGGACGCCTGCAGGAGAGACCCCACACTTTAATCCAGTCAGCTGCGACGATGTTGGAGCTTATTATAACATTTTCATTCGATTCGCTGCCCGGCTCACAAAAGAGGGTCTTTTTCTGAGAGCTTTTGTGGAAGTTTTCGTGACAAAACAGGGTGACTCATTTTCGAGAAAGGCATCGTAAAACTTATAATAAATCACTTAAAACAGTAGACTAATTATGAAGAACAGCTTTATCTTAAAGAAAACAAAGACGACCTTCTGCTTTTATGGTCTTTTGAGAAAGCACATTATCCACTTATTTAAGTTAAGTTCTGAAATACCAAATAGGTCAAAAGGCCTTTTTGCCACTTGGCTGTGTTTTGAGTCGAGGGACAGACACCCCGTCGTTCTCTCTCTCTCACTCCTGGATTCGTCGCCTCAAGCGCAGCCACCGCCTTCCTCTCCTCCCTCCCCACGTCCCAACCCCTCGTCTTCCGCCATGGCTGCTGACCTCTGGTGGCTCGGCGTCGCGATCCCCGGCGCGGTCGTCGCGACCATCGTTCTGGTACGGCGCGCGTGTTCCAGTCCACAACCAACCGCGTGGTGGTCTTTCTCGTCCCGCATCGCGGACGTGTGTGTGCTGTCACTCCATTTTTTTTATTATTAACCTCTGTCTCTCTATGCTGTCTGTGTATCTATCTATCTTTCTATCATGCAGTCGTTCATCGTGACGAAGCTCACTGCGCCGGGCTTCAAGGTCGACGGCAAGCACGTGTTCATCACCGGCGGCAGCACGGGGCTGGGGCTCGCGCTCGGCAAGAAGTACGCGGCTGCCGGCGCGAAAGTGTCGATCATCGCGCGTGGCGTGGCGAACTTGGAAGCCGCGAAAGCCGAGATCGAGGCCGTGAGCAAGCACAAGACGCCCGTGTTCATACAGTCGTGCGACGTGACCAACTTTGAGTCAGTGCAGGACGCGGTGAACGCTGCGAACAAGTTCCAGGGCCGCGCGACCGACCACTTGATCTGCTCCGCGGGTGTCTCGCACCCAGGGTACTTTCTCGACCAGGACGTGAGCGTGTTCCACAAGATGATGGACCTCAACTACTTTGGCACGCTGCACGCGATCAAGGCGGCGCTCCCGGCGATGGTCTCGCAAGACGCGGGCGGTCAGATCGTGCTCGTGAGCTCGGGCCTCGCGCTCACGTCCTGGATCGGGTACTCGCAGTACTCGGGCTCCAAGTACGCGACCCGCGGTCTCGCGGACTCGCTGCGCAACGAGCTGCTGGCGTACAACATCCGCGTGAGCATCTTCTACCCGGGCAACATCGACTCCCCGGGCTTTGTCGAGGAAGAGAAGACCAAGCCGGAGGAGACCAAGACGATCGAGGGCATCAGCGAACTGACGCACCCGGACGCGGTCGCGCAGTCGCTCATCAACGGCATCAGCGACGGCGAGTTCAGCATCACGAACGAGGTCATGATCTTCTTCCTGCGCACAATCGCGAACGGCGTGGCGCCGCGCTACAACAGCATGCTCGAGATGGTGTTGTTCCCGATCATCATGGCGATCCAGATCGGATTCGGCTTCTTCATGGACTTCACGGTCAAGCAGGCGGCGAAGAAGAAGGCGAACAAGAACAAGAAGGAGTGAATCGCAGCCAACAGCAACGGCAACAGAAGCAGCAACAGCTCCTCGTACGACACCTTTAGCTAGCCCACGAAAAGATCTCCATGGTACGTACGCGCATTTGTTATTAAAGCTCTCTCCCCTCCATGTTTGGGTTCGTATACAGTAACCGCAGAAGAATAAATATCGAAAAAGCTGGTTTCAAAGATCTTGAGAACGCTGACGACGGGTGCCCAGTCAAAATGGGCAGGGCTGCTGATACTTGGCTGGTGAATGGCTCAATCTTCTAGCTGCACTTCGTCGGTTAGCTCTGGGCATGTGTCAAGGTGTGGCGATGGGTTCCATTTTCAGCGTGTACCATCCGATGCTTTTACAAACCTCTTCCACTCACTTTGGTCATTTTGTATTTGCCTTCATCGTGTTTGTTTGTCTGACTTGCAACAAAATGACTTGCTTTTGCCTACTGGATCTGACAGACAACCCTGCGCATAAAGAAGATATTACACTTAAAAAAACATGGGGGAGGGGGGGCTCGACAATTGACACCACCACACTTGAGCTCACTCAACCTGCTCTGTGGAGACGGGCTCGCATAGCGGTGAATGTTCACAAATTCGCCGACCCAGAGTACGTCGTAAATCCATCCATACGTGGTGGGACTGGGACTGAGAAATCGACATCGACATCTGCGTCTGCAGTCTCTCGCTCAATAAACAAAAAACGTGTTGTTTGCTTCTTCGCTCAGGACCGCTTCGGCTGCGACTGCTCGAGCTCCATCACCCTCCGCTTGAGCATCTCGTTCTCGTCCATGAGGTTGCGGATCGTGGCTTCAAACTTGCGCGTCTTCTCCTTGTTTCTCGTCGCCATCTTGATAATACGCTCGCGTAGTTGCTGCTCCCTGCATTACAATACAGTCAAGGATTTATTCAGAAAATGGTCAGTCAGTCACTCCACGACCAAGAAATGTCTACTCACAGAGGGAGCGTCGACATACATGTTTATAACGTACATGGATGTGCTCTTCCCGCCCGGGTTGTGCCATAACCGGATGTGTTTCTTCAAGCTCTTTGGGCTGCAAAACGTCTTGGAGCACGACGGGTGCTCGCACGCGTACGGGTTGCCTTCCGCATGGATCTTCAAGTGGAATTCTGCGCACATGCATTCACAATTTCCACAACAGGTAATACACAAAGCTCAGTACCAAGGTCATCAGGGATGTGAGAGTACGGCCATCATCCAACGCACCTAAATAATCTTTTCCTTTAAAGCTCTTCGTGCAGCCCGTGTAGGTGCACTTGAACGGCTTGTCGCGCGAGTGCGTCTGCAGATGGCTGCGAGCAATAGTAACAAACATCAAGTCAGTTCCTCATCGCACTCTTCCACTGCCATCAATGCGCAAAAGAATAAAGCGAGCAAGCATGTGTGTGTTCCATACCGAGTCATCGCCGATTTTTCCGCAAACGATTTATCGCAATCTGGAAATGTGCACGGGAACGGCTTCTCGCCGGTGTGGACGCGAATGTGCCTAACACAAGAGAAGGAGAAGTATATTAGATCAATTCAGTATGCCCTTCTTCAACTCGCATACTCGACACCTCCATCTCCCTTTTCTCCAGCCAGTCTGCATTCATAACACACAGCACATACAACAGAGAGCGAAGAGCTACGAGCCGCGCGTGTGGGCGTACCTGATGAGCGCCCATTTCGAGTCGAAGCTCTTGCCGCAGTCCGGGAGATCGCACACATGGCGCTTGCTCCATTTCTCCTTGGACGACCCGGACGATCCCGTGGGTGACGACGCCGCGTCCTCATTCTCGTTCAGGTTCTGGTCCTCGCTCGTGCTCTGGTTCCCCAGGTCGTCTCCGAACGACGCGAACGCCGCCACCGCGGCGGCCGTGGCGTGGAGGTCTCTCGCCTGCATGTGCATCATGGACTCTGGCGGCAGCAGGTGCGGCGCGAACGCGCTGTGGAGAGCGGAGGAGCTGTCTGGCGCCGCCTGCGGCAGTGGCAAATGGCCGTCGTCCATTTCTGTTCTGATCAGTGGGACGAAAGCGCGCTTTTGGTTTTGGAAATCAAGAGCAGAAGAAAAAGCAAGCATTTGTGGAGTGGCGTGGTGTGGAGCTGCCGAAAGTCATGTGTCCCACTCTAAATGAGGACGCTGTTCTAACTTTTTGGACAAAATGACTGTAATCTGTATATGGTAACTTCAGTGATCGTTTTGACCAACATTTTGCGATAAAAACTGAAATGGCACAGTTCATTTTCCATTTTGCAAAACTGTTGCTGCTGCGAGTATCAACAAGAAGTGACTGTAGCGTTCATGCAGCTTTATATAGAGTGGTCCACAGAACAAGAAAGTCTCGATCAGGTGTAGGGGTGCATTTGGACAATTGTGGTGCGCGCCAGGCACTTCTGTCAACTCCCAACTATTGTGGAGCGTTCCAGAAAGCGAACACCATTTTGTGCCGCTTTGGGCCAAGCAAAAGCAGGCGGAAACCAAAAAGCAAAAGGGGAAACAGACAGCAAGCAGCTCGAGCAAGATGGAGAAGCTGCAGGAGCTGAGCCTGGTCTCCAAGATCTGCATGGAGCTGGAGAACCACCTGGGCATGAGCGACAAGACGCTCGCCGAGTTCATCATCGACATGGTGCGCGAGAGCGCCAGCAGCGCGCGCTTCGTCGCGTCCATCAAGGAGAACGACCTGCCGCTGCAGCCCGCGCTCGCGGAAAATTTGTACCGCATCGTGAACACCATGGCGCCGCACAAGCCGGGCAGCAAGGGGAAAGCGTCGGCTGTTGGGAAGACCCGCGCGGGCGTCGACGGCAAGGCCAAAAAGTATGAGATCGGCGAAACCGAGCAGCTGACCGCGAAAGATATCGCGGGGGCGGATATCAAGGATCTCGAGGAAGTCGAGCCCAGCGTTTCTGACAGCAAGAGCGCACGCAGCGATGACAGGGCGAGAGACGATGTGCGTGACCACCGTAGCGACCGCAACCAGCAGAGACGCAGCCGAAGCGCAGATCGACGAGACCGCGACCGCAGACACGACCGACACGACCGTGGTGACGACCGGGGTCGAGGCAGAAACCGACGCTCGCGCTCGCGATCCGAGCCTCGCGACCGCAGAGACAGCGGTCGTCGGTATGGAGGTGGAGACGACGACCGCCGAGGTGATGACAGATACAGCTCACGACGAGATGATCGCGACGGCGACCGACGCGGTGGAGGAGGAAGCAGTCGACCGCGCGAAGTGGAGCTCTACGGCATCTACGACGGCCGCGTGAGCAAAACCATGGACTTTGGCGTGTTCGTCGAGCTGGATGGTGTTGTGGGCGAGAAGAAAGAAGGGCTCGTGCACGTGTCGAACCTCTCTGCGCAGCGCGTGACGAACGTGAAGGACCAGTTCCGACGCGGACAACAGGTGAAGGTGAAAGTGATCTCGAACACTGGCGGCAAGCTCTCGCTGTCCATTCGTGATGTCGACCAGCAGTCGGGCAAAGACCTCATGCCGATGCGGTCGAACGACGGGGCACAGCGCGCTCGCCTCGACAACAGCTCGACCGACCACCGCTCGTGGATCAACCCATCTGCGCCAGGTATGCACAGCTCCCACAAGCAGGACGACGATGACGACAAGCCGCAACGCGCAGCGAAGCGTATGTCGTCCCCTGAGCGCTGGGAAGCGCGTCAGCTGATCAACTCGGGCGTGCTCTCGATCGAAGACTACCCGACTTTTGACGAAGACCATGGACTGATGAGCGTCGAGCCAACGGAAGAGAACTTTGAAGTGGAGCTGAACGAAGACGAGCCGATTTTCCTGCGTGGACAGACGCTGCTGAACCGAGAAGCATCGCCCGTGAAGATCGTGAAGAACCCGGATGGCTCGATGCAGCGCGCTGCAATGACCCAGTCGAACCTCGCGAAAGAGCGGCGCGAGTTGCGTCAGACCCAGGCAAACCAGTTGATCGACTCGATCCCGAAAGACCTGAACCGACCGTGGGAAGACCCGATGCCCGAAGCGGGCGAACGCCACTTTGCGCAGGAATTGCGCGGCATCAACATGGGCTCAACGTTTGAGATGCCCGAGTGGAAGCAGAAGTCCGTCGGCAAGAACCTGTCGTACGGTATCGTCTCGAACAAGACGATCCGAGAGCAGCGCGAGAGTCTCCCCGTGTACAAGCTGAAGCGTCAGCTGATGAAAGCTATCGCTGAGAACCAGGTGCTGGTCGTGATCGGAGAAACGGGGTCTGGTAAAACCACGCAGATGACGCAGTACATGGCGGAGATGGGGCTCACGTCCACTGGCATCATCGGGTGCACGCAGCCGCGTCGTGTCGCTGCGTCCTCGGTTGCGAAGCGTGTCGCAGAGGAATTTGGTTGTGAGCTCGGACAAGAGGTCGGGTACTCGATGCGTTTCGAGGACTGCACGTCGCCGGAAACGGTGATCAAGTACATGACGGAAGGTATGCTGCTGCGAGAGTACCTCGCGGACAACACGCTCGCCAAGTACAGCGCGCTGATGCTCGATGAAGCCCACGAACGCACGATCAACACGGACGTTCTCTTTGGTCTGCTCAAGGACTTGGTGCGCAAGCGCAAGGATCTCAAGATCATCGTGACGTCCGCGACGCTGGACGCTGAAAAGTTCTCGCGCTACTTCTTCGATTGCCCGATTTTCACGATCCCTGGAAGAACCTTCCCCGTGGAGATTCTGTACACGAAGGAGCCCGAGCTGGACTACCTGGATGCGTCGCTGCTGTGTGTCATGCAGATCCACTTGTCCGAGCCGGAAGGTGACATTCTATTGTTCCTGACAGGTCAAGAAGAGATTGACACTGCGTGCGAAGTGCTGTATCAGCGAATCAAGTCGTTACAGGAGCGAGCCCTCGCGCCGGAGCTCATCATCCTTCCAGTGTATGGTGCGCTGCCTTCTGAGATGCAGTCGCGAATCTTTGAGCCCGCGCCAAAGGGTTCTCGAAAATGTGTCGTGGCGACCAACATTGCCGAGGCGTCGCTCACGATCGATGGCATTTACTACGTCGTGGACCCTGGTTTCTGCAAGCAGAATGCATTCAATTCCAAGATCGGCATGGACTCGCTCGTCGTGGTTCCGTGCTCGCAAGCGTCGGCTCGCCAGCGTGCAGGTCGTGCTGGACGTACGGGACCAGGCAAGTGCTACCGCTTGTACACTGAGAACGCGTACAAGAACGAGATGCTTCCGACCACCGTTCCAGAAATCCAGCGCGCGAACCTCGGATCGGTCGTGCTGCAACTCAAGGCGATGGGCATCAACGATCTCATGGGCTTTGACTTCATGGACCCACCGCCGCAGCAAGCGCTGGTGATGGCGCTCGAAAATCTGTATGCGCTTGGTGCATTGGACGATGAAGGTTTGCTGACCCGGCTGGGCAAGAAAATGGCCGAGTTCCCCGTCGAGCCGAAGAACGCCAAGGTGCTGCTGACGTCTGTGGTGCTCGGGTGTGCGGAGGAAGTGCTGACAATCGTGGCGATGATGTCGGTCGAGACCGTGTTCTTCCGTCCAAAGGAGAAACAGGCGCAAGCAGACCAGAAGAAAGCCAAGTTCCACCAGCCCGAGGGCGACCACCTGACGCTTCTCGCTGTCTACGAAGCGTGGAAGAACTCGAAGTTCTCGAACCCGTGGTGCTACGACAATTTCATCCAGGCGCGTGCGATCCGCCGTGCGCAGGATGTGCGCAAGCAGCTGCTGTCGATCCTCGACCGATACAAGATGGACGTGGTCTCGTGCGGCAAGAATTTCAACAAAGTGCGCCGCGCGATCGTCGCGGGCTATTTCGCCAACACGGCGAAGAAAGACCCCCAGGAAGGCTACCGCACCATGGTCGAAGGGCAACCGGTGTACATCCACCCGTCGAGCGCGCTCTTCAACAAGAGCCCCGAGTGGGTGCTCTACCACGAGCTCGTGCTCACGACCAAGGAGTACATGCGCAACATCATGACGATCGAGCCCAAGTGGCTCGTGGAGCTCGCACCGGCGTTCTTCAAGAAGGGCGACCCGACGAAGCTCACGAAGCGCAAGCGCAACGAGAAGATCGAGCCGCTCTACGACCGATTCAACCCGCCAGACGCGTGGCGTCTCAGCAAGCGAAGAGGTTAAGTAGCAAGCATCTTAAGAAAAGACACATAGGAATAATGACGCGTAGGTTGCAAACAAACGAGAAGTGCATCTTTGCATTACCAGTAGAGTTACTCGAACAACAGTGAGAGCATATCCCATGTCATAACCCCACAACACAGTTTCTGTTTGTACGACACCAAAGCAATAAAGCTCAACAAAGTCGAAGTATTTGTTTTGTGTGTGTTTTCATTTCCATATTCAATAAACTAACCGAGTGAAACGAAGACGAACTGGGGTGGAGAATCTCTCTCTCTCTTTCTGCTTGCTGCTCATGCATTGGGTGGGGGCTGTCTGTCTGTTGGGGTTGTTCTTGGTTTCCTAATTTGTTGTTGCTGGTCACTCACTCTCTCTGGACGGCGGGCTTAGCTCTTTCTTGCAACTAAGCTTATGCGCCTCGAGGCTTTGGGCCGCCGGCGGCCTTCGCCATAATGATCTGGTCCACGCGCAGCACTGTGATCGCCGCGTCCGCGCCGAGTCGGATCGCCGACAGCTTTGTCTGTAAGTGGTCCCAGATGCCCTTACTTAACGCATCGTTGATCACGTGGGTCTTCTCTTCGTCCTGTTGGAAAGTTTCGATAATACACAATAGTTAGAATTAGAATGTCGGGGAATACGACAAGTACCAACAAACAAGCAAGCAAATCACGTACATCGACATCGACACCGGCGTTCACGTGGCCCGCCGCGTGGGCCGCGTACAGGCTAGAGATCACTTCGGTCGCCATCTTGCCGGCGTTCTCTGCTAAGATGCGCGGCACGATCTCGAGCGCGTCGCCGAACTTCTTGATCGCGTACTGGTCGAGACCCGGGGTGGCCTCGCCGAAGCTCTTCACCTGGCGCGAGAGCTCCACCTCCGTGGCGCCGGCACCGGCAACGAAGCGAGGGTCCTTGCACGCCGCCTTGACACAGTTCACACCGTCATCTATTGAGCACACACAGAAGCGACAAGGTTAGTATCATCACAATAGATTCATAGATATTGCATGTGACACCACATACCAATAGCACGCTCAATGTCGTTCAGCACGTTCTCGGTACTGGCGCGCAGAATGATAGTCGAGATCTTGGCGTCCTCCTGCTCCTGGTTGAACACCGTGACCTTCTTGCCGCCGATCTCCTTGACGCTCACGCTGTCGCAGAAGCCCATCTCATCGGGGGTCGGCGCACCAAGACGCACGAGCGCGTTCGCGTTCACCGCGCGGCAGAGGCGGCGCAGCTCCCACTTGGACTGGATCTTGACCGCCAGCAGGTTGTACTTCTCCAGAAAGTGGAGCGCCATCTCCGAGATCGAGCCGCCGGACACGACGACGTTCGCGCCACTCTCCGCGATGCCACGGATCGCTTCGTCGAGACGCTCCTCCTCGCCCCTGTTGTAGTTCATGAGCTCGTTCGCATCCTTGATGAGCACCGTGCTCTTCGCCTCGGTCGCCGACACTTCGATGCCGCAGCCAAAGACCGCCACCTTGGCGTTCAGCGCCTTCTTCACATTGCCCTCGGTGTCGCGCTGCACGACCATGCCCTTGATGACCGTCGAGTCGTAGAGGTTGCCGCCGCGGATCTTGCACACGCGGATGTTGTCCACGTTGATCGACGGCTTCTTTGGCGCGCTCGGCATGACGTTCAAGCACGCCTCGGCGACCAGCTGCGCGAGCAGCTCCTCGTAGCCGTACTGCTTGGACGCGAGCGCGGTCTTGATGCCCTTCTGCAGCTCAGTGGCGTCGCGGATGTTCTCGATCTGCACGGACTGCAGCGACTCAAGCACTTGGATGCACTTCTCGTACGCCTTCTGGTAGCCCGTGACGATCTCGCTCGCGTGGAGTCCCATGCGCAGCAGGCTCGCGGCTTCCATGAGCAGCTCGCCGGCGAGCGACACGGTGAGACAGGTGCCGTCGCCGAAGTCGTTCTCCTGCATCTTGGCGGCCATGACGACCATGCGAGCCGCCGGGTGGATCACCTCGAGCTCCTTGACGATCGTCGCGGTGTCGCTCGTGACAAAGATCTTCTCCAGGTGGTTGATCACGAGCTTGTTCATGCCGTTCGGGCCGAGCGACGAGCGCGTGATGGCCGCGAGCTGCTTGACCGCGTCGATGTTCTTCGCGACCGCCTCGTCCACGCCCTCAAAGTGCTTGTGGCCGTCCTTGAGCAGCGACGAGAGCCCGCCGGCGACGTTCAATCCCATGGACTTGGACATGGTTGCTTAGGTGCTATTTATTTGTATGGAGCTGTGCTGTGTGTGTGCTGTGTGTGTGGGGTCGCCTGTTGTTGTGCGTCGCGCTCTCGATCTTGTAAACTATGGAAATCTTCATCACCACCACCACACGCGCAGGCGGTTTTCTTTTCAGCGAATCACATCGCTTGATTTTATATTTTAGCCAATGGAGGGGGAGGGGGAGGATTTTGCGAGCAGCAATAGTACCCCAGGGAGCAGTAATCCACCAAGCAGGAGTGTCCACATAAAAGCTCACAGATCCAAAATGACAGCAGCTTCCATCTGTGCCAACACCTTTCAATACTTATTGTTTATTCACTGGTACTACTGTTACCTATTTACTTTCTGTATAATATAGACGCTATCACTCCAGCTCATGCAGCTGCCCAAAGAAGTCGCCCGTGATGCAGATCAGCACGTTCAGCGACTTGAGCTCCTGGCTCGCATCCGCATCCACACCGAGCAGCTCGCTGCGCATGAGCCAGCAGCGCCGCAGCAGCTGCCGGATCGTCGCTGCGACACCTGCGTGCACGGGCTTGTCGAGGCGAGCGAGCAGCGCGTAGATCCACACGCCACGCGCGCGAGAGAGCGCGGACTCGTCCTCCAGCCAGTCGGTGTGGTACTCCAGCAGCCTTCGCGTGAGCACCTGGTCGAACTGCAGCAGCAAGCGCAGGTGCGGCGGCGTGCCGATCAATTGCGCATCCGGTTTGCCAAAGAAGAACGCCTTCCAGCCGTCACCGTCGCTCATACGCGGCACAGTTGTGCGCAATTGCACCACCTTGTCGTGAGCTATCAGAGGATCGGCATCTTCAGGCTCCTCTGCATCTGGTGGTCCGAGCTCTTGCCAGCGCGCGATGAGTTGTCGCAGCTCTGCAAAGTCTGCCAATAGCGTGCTCTTCCACTGTTCGCTGGGTAGCAGCTTCTCGTCGACAGTGTCGGCGAACGACGGGATCGACGGCATGTTGGCGGTCTGCTTGGCGTCAAACTGGCGCGGATCAACGTCGGACACCACGACGTCCGGGATGCCCTCTGCTTCGATGCGCACGCGCCACAGGTACTCCTGCACGTCCGCAGGTGGCACCCCTTGCTGCATACGGCGCACGATCGCCTGGATGTCCACGGCGTCCGCGCCGGCGACAGGCAGCACGGCGGCCATCATCTTGACTTTGTCGTGTTGCTTGCCTTGGCTGCTTGCTTGTCGGTTGATTTGAAGCCACACTTTCTGCGCAATTTGCATGTGTGTGTGGTTTGGTCAGACTGCAGTCATTTTGTGAAAGCTGTTTTTATGCATACACAACACACAAAATGCACCTTCGTAACCCAGTTACCACCAACTTTTCATTGGCCTTTGATGAAAGGCCATCTTGATCAAAGCACCAAGAGCTGACAAGCAGTAGAACACGAAGAGCTCCATCAATAGAGCTGCAGGTAGAACAGTGATGGCGCACGCGAACCCACTCCGAGCCGTGGCTCAGCTGCAAGAAGTCGTGCACTCGCTCGCGCCGGTGCTGCGTCCGCAGATCCTGCCCAAAGGCGCGTCCTACGGCGTCGATCTCGTCATGGGACTCTGCAAAACCGCCGAGCAGAAGCAGGAGCTGCGCGCGCTGATCCAGAACGCCAAGCCTGCCGCACAGAAAGAAGACAACGATGGCGGTGAGGGCGAGTTAGAAGCACAGGTGGTCGGCGCGTTTGATGCGGAGAAGAAGGTGTTCAATATCGAGAAGCTGGTGTGGATGAAGCAGCAGGACGCGGTGATCCACGAGTTCGCGCGCTTCCTGGAGCTCCAGCTGGACAGCCCCGAAGAGGTACGAATACGAATAGCAGCAGTGCTTATACAATGCGCTCTTCGTGACGAATGGTCCTCTGATGGGTGTGTGCTGATATGTGGTGGTCTTAAATGTACGCAGGCGTCGCAGATCGTTGCGCACTTCCTGGAAGTCAACGGTCACACCTCGGACAACACACTGGCGGCGGAGCAGTGCTTCAACGCCGCGTTCGCGCTACAGACCATCCTCCGAGCGTTCCCGCGACCGCCATTCGCAATAGACGGAGTGTCGGTGGAGATCGACGAAGACACGAAGGTGGCGAAGGCGTTTGCGCCGCTCTTTGGCGCCAAGAAAGCCGCCGCGAAAGCAGACAAGAAAGCCAGCAAAAGCAGATCCAAGAAGCGAAAGAGCGCCTAAGCTTGTAATGGATGGATTAAGAAGCAATGAGGGTATTGCTACCAATAGGCTGTCCCGTACACATGCACTTACAGTCGCAATGAACCTCGAATGTGGAGCCCAATAGAGATAATGAATATGATGATGCATAGGTTTTCTGAAAAGCACACACACACACACACACACACACATGCACACTTGATATGTTGGTGGTGTTGTTGGCTGTTGTCACCCAACGAAGACGCCGTTTGCGCGCAGGTGGACCTGCAGATGCATCGTCACTTCCTCGTGGTGCGACAGAAATGGGAAGTCGCCCGCATTCTTGATCATCGCCTGCACAGTCAGATTCAATAGAACGACGGCCATGTAACAGTAAGCCTCCAGATCTGTCTTCAGAGTGCGTTTGATCCCCAAACGTACTCGCTTTGCGCCTGGGTACCGCTGCAGCATTTGCTCACGCAACTCGCTTGGGAGACTCGTTTCTTCGTGGCTCTGTTGTCAAGAGCAGGTTATTAGATCACAGTTAGGTTAATGGCTCGACAGATGTATGAAATTGGGTTTTGGAATCCTATGACAATTTCAATGTCCCCACTTACGTCAATGAGCGTGATCTTTTCGTCCGGCAGCGTGAGTTTCCAGCTCTTCGGGTCGCACGTGAGGCAGTTGAGCGTCAGGCGAGACGCGATCTCTTTCTGCGGGAGCTTGTCAAGCTAAACAATCAAAACGCAACGCACTCCCCATTAGAGCAATTTCAGCGGAAGGGTTATACTATAGCAGTCATCCACTTCAAGAGCCATATTGGCTGACCTGTTCGACCATGTAGTCGATCGCATGCACTCGCGAGGGCGAGCGCTGGCTGTCGCTTGGGAACCCTTCGAGCACGTATCTGCACACAAAAAGGTTATACCATCCAGATCAGAGAATAGCAGCGCAGCATACCAAGCTCAATTGGAGATTGCTCCTCACTTTTTCAGGTAGAACTCGGGCATGTACGGGAGCCTACAGTAGAAGCAAAACGCCGTGGAGTTTGTTAGGACCAGTCAGCAGGTAGTCGACGATAATGGCTGAAACAAAAGCCGCTTGTTTATCTCTCACATTTTGACGTACGACGGCGAGTTGGCGCCGAACAGAGTGGTGTCGCAGAAGCCCTGGGTCATCACCAAGGACGCCACGCGCTGGGGGTAATGCGCAGTGTATCTCTGTCCATTGTGTATCGAAGCGATCGCTATGAGATGCCAAGTCTTTTAACATACAAAGGATGACGTAGCAAGTATGTACCTGAGCCAAGTAAGCGCCTAGCGAGACGCCGTAGATGTGGATCTCTCGCACGTGGATCGCGTTCAGGAACCGGTCGAAGCTGTGGATCCACTCTTCATGACTCCACACAGTCGGATGCTGGACCTGCAAATTCACAACACAAACACACGCAATGTGAGGGTCTCTCAACATTCAATCCAGCCCCATCCCATTTTTTTCTGAAGGGCTTACAGCGATCACTCGGCAGCCCTTTGCAGCCAGCGCGAGCATCTGCAGGTGGAAGCAGCGCGCAGAGCCGCTCGTGCCGGGGAGACACACCAGCGGCGGCGCATGCGCATCGTCCCTTGTGGTGCTGCCATCGCCGCTGCTGCTGCTGCTGCTGCTTCTCGCGGCGGCGCTCTGCTTGCCGCAGTCAAAGTACTCCCACGTGTGACCGTCGTAGGTCGTCACGCGCTGCCTCGCGACCTGCTGCAGGAACTGCTTCTCGCTGCTCTCGAGCGGGTTCCCCGCGCTCATGCGCATCGACGGGTTGCTGTTCGCGATGCGACTCATTCTTGCTTGCCCCTGCTCCTCCAAGCTGCTTGGACCAAATGAGCAGATCTTCAAGCGACACTACTTAACCTTCCAAAGAATATCACGAGGAGTTCCTATCGATAAAGTTTCTAACAATTCGAACCGCTTTGGACTTGAATTTCCAACCGTGTGAGTTTTTAGGTCTAAAATAAGGCATGTTTCTAACCAGATTTTGACTTGTTCTTCGTATGTGAAACTCAAACAATTGATGCCTTATTTTTGGGATATAAAATATAAGGTCCAGATTCATCATTTTTAGGTTTATTTTGGTATTCTATTAGCTTCTTAGCAAAACCTTCTTCGCGCATTAAGATACTTGTGCACATTCGTGTGTCCACACAAAACACATCCAGGTGAAAATGGGAACTATGAAAACGGTTGACTCTTAATAGTTGTTGTTTGGTGTGTGTATGTTGCTACTCTATATGCCTCCTCGCCTTTATTCCGCGCGTGCTCTCTAGTCGGCAAACTCGGACACGTTCTGCGCGTGGTGGCGCTGCGAGTCGCGCTGCTTCTTGGCGCGCCTGTCGTTGAGCATCTTCTCCTTCTCGTCGCGCTCCTTGCGCTTCTGCAGCGTACCCTTCTTCGCGTTGCGGCCCGTGTCGCGCACTTTGCTGGACGCCGGCGGCTCGCGCAGCGCGAAACTCTTGGCGATGTGGCCGAAGTGCAGGCTGCGCACGTGGAAGATCGCGCGCGTGTCGTTCGTGTGCGTCGCGTAACTGCGCACGAACGAGTGGAACGCCTGGCACGCGAGCGAGAAGAGCTCCTTGTCCGCGAGCACGGTCTGGTCGTAGAGGAACTGCAGGTCGCTCTGCACCACTTCGTGCGGGAGCTTCTTGTTCGAGCGCATGAAGCCGCCGTACTTGCCCACGCGCGTGATCGTCTTCTCCAGACTCAGCGCCGCCATCGTGAGCCCGTGCTTCTGCAGGTGGTCCAGGTACTCGGACTCGGACGGCATGAGGAATAGCAGACTGCTGCCCTGGTTGCCGCTCCGCGCCGTACGCCCCACACGATGCACGTAGTCGCGCGTCTCGGTCGGCGGGTCGTACTGCACGATCCACTGCACGGTCGGCAGGTTGAGCCCTCGCGCCGCCACGTCCGTGCAGAGCAGCACGCCGCTCGTCGAGGTGCAAAAGTTCTTGAACGCCGTCATGCGCTCGTGCTGCGGGATGTTGCCGTGCAGGCGGAACACCGAGCCGTTGCTGCCGAAGAGCGAGCTGGACACGTTCCCGGCTGCGGGGGCGCTGCTGTCGTCTTCGTTCGCGTCCTTCTTGTTGTTGTTCGAGTCGTTCTTCTTGCGGCTCGCGGGCCACGCCGTCTTGCCAAAGAGCGCGTAGTGGAAGTCCACCGCGTCGCACGTGGACATGAACACCACGATCTTGGACTTCTTGTTCACGTTGTGGTTGAGCTCCTGGCGCAAAAAGCACGTGAGCGCCACGAGTCGCGCCTTCGCAGGCACGATGATGAAGTGCTGCATGAGCTGGTGCGGCGTCGAGAAGTTCTCGTGCTCCGACTTCTTCGCGTTCGCGTCCGCGCCGTCGGCGTCGATCATCAGCGGCTTCTTGAGACTCATCTTGGCCAATTCCTGCACGCCGCTGTTCACAGTCGCCGAGACCAGGATGTTCTGGCGCTTCGCCTTGTGTGGCTTGTTCTCCTCATCGCCGCTCTTGCTGTTGTTGTTGTCGATGATGCTCAGAATCTGCGTGATCTGCTTCTCGAACCCCATGTCCAACAGTCGATCGGCTTCATCGAGCACCAGGAACTGCAGCTGCGAGTAGTTGAACGACTGCGTGTTCACCAAATGGTCGGCGAGACGACCGGGCGTGGCGATCAGGATGCAAATTCCCTTACGCAGCCGTGCCTTCTCCGCCTTCTTCTTCTCGCCACCGATGATCGCGCCGGGCACCAGGTATACGAACGGCTGGATCAGCTTGTTCGCGGTCTCGAGGATCTGCAGACAGAGCTCACGCGTCGGCGCGAGGATGAGCGCGAGGCAGCCGTCGTCGCGGCTCACACGCGGCTCGATGGACTGGAGCTTCTGCACGATAGGCAGCAGGTACGAGAGCGTCTTTCCCGAACCCGTCTCACTCTTCACTAGCAGATCTTTTCCAGAGAGCACCGCAGGGATCGACTTGACCTGGACGTTCGTGGGACGTTCAAAGCCAAAGCCGTTGCCGCCGACGTCTTTCTGCAGCACTTGCACGATGCGCGGGTGCAACTGCATCGACTCGAAGGTCTTCTTCGCGGCGAAGATCTTCTCGCTGGACGCAGACTCGAGCGGTTTGTCCAGCACGGCGGTCGTGTCGACGATCTTGGCGCGCACTTTGGTGAAGTTCTCCGGGTCGTACGCCTCTTTGTTCGGGTTGCGTCGCGTGCCGAACGCCTTCGCCTTGGCGGCTTCAGCAGCAGCGTCGGCGGCGGCCGTGTTTGCTGCTGCCGTTGCTTCGCTGTCGCTATCGGCTTGCTGCTCGTTAGCATCTTCATTATCGCTCTGCTCTTCATCGTCGTTTGCTGGAGGCAGGTTGCTGGTTTCGTCTTCACTGTCCGAGCCCGAGTCGAAGCGCGAGAGGTCATTCGCTTCCGCATCCTGCTCTTTGTCAGCATCGCCAGTAGCAGCAGCAGCAGCAACTACGCTCTGTGGGGCTTTCGCACTGACAGCAGGCACTTTATCATCATCCACATCGTCGTCATCGTTGTCCGCCTTCTTCGTCTTCTTCTCTGGAGTCGCACTCGCCTGTTTCTTCTGATCCACGTGAGGCTTAGCAAACTTCTGCGGAGATGCGCTGTTCGGCTTATCACTACCAGCATCAGTGGTCGCACGTCCTGTGGTCTGCTGGGTCTTGCCGGACGCCTTCGCCGCCTTGAACTTGGCGCGCTTCGCCGTCTGCTTGGCGCGGAACGTGTTCTTCTTCTTCGCTGGGCGGCCAGAAGCGCCACCGGAGCCGGACGACGCCGCGATGTTCAGCACGAAGCCTCCGTCTTCCATTGCGTCTGCGTCTGCGTCTGCGCTGTGGCGTGTGTGTGTGTGTGTGTGTGGATGCAGTGAGATCGATAGAGAAGGTGTGGACAAGTGCGTGTCCGTTGGTGCCCCCCAATCAATCACTCAATAGCTCCTCAATAGCCCAATTGGAATTGCGCCGCTTCCAACCAACAAAAGCCTTTCAAGACCCAGGTTACCTTCGCGTCACATATCTGGATGTTGCTTGAATTGGGGTTTCCGATTGAAATTGACATTGAAAATGGCGGACACGACAGAGTCATTGGACGAAGCAGCCACAGTGTGGACGAGCTTTGCGGCGCTGCGCACAGAGGTCACGACATGGAGCACGCAACAAGTAGATGAGGTACGTATATGCAGTGACTGCTTCTGCTACATCATGGGTGCTGATATTAGCAGTTGTGTGTTTGCACGAATGGACAGAGCAATGTGGTCGTCGAAGGGCAGCTCGTGCACCAGCGGCGCATCTCGTGAGTCATCGGATGGTACGGCAATGCAATGACCTGCAAGCTGGTTCTGAGACTCTGTGTGTGCGTCTTTGTCTAGGCGCAAGTGCTCGTTCTACGATCTCGCAGAGCGCAGCGCTGTCGTCACCACGACCGCTGCCGCTCTCACCACAGAAATGTCAGCTCACGAGCCAGCACCACAGCAGCAGCGCCTCGAAGTGATCCTCAAGATCATCGACGACGAGCTCTCGATTGACCAAGTGGACGCGATCCGCCACGGCATCAACGTCGGCGACGTCGTGCGCATCCACGGCTTCATTGAGCGCAGCAGCAGCTCCAGTGGCAGCGGCTCGTCCATTCTGCTCCACGCGCGCAACATCACGCCCGTGGTGTCCTGGAAGGAGCGCCATCCTGGTAATAGCACTACTTCTGTATTGCAGCGCTGTGTACAGATTGTGGAGTACAACAAGCTCGCAATCGAATGCTAACGATGTCGTGCGTTCGATGTTGCACTCAACAGGCGTACCGTTCATGCCAGTCCCAACAGTCCGCAAGGACGACAATGCTCAGCCTTCAAAAGCTCCATCTGAGCCACCAGTACCACAAACGAGCAGCATTAAGGACCAGGAAACCAGTACCAACACAAACAATGACGATGGTGCAAGCGACACTACTACTAACAGTAACAGTGACAAGGCGGTGGTGCCGCACTGCAAGTTCTGGATCAACTCGCGCACGTGCCAGTACGGCGACAAGTGCGAGCTCTTCCATGTGAGCGACGCGAACCTCAAGGCCGAGCGCGCCAAGTGGCTGCAGGAGCGCCTGCACCTCAAGCGCATGCGCGCCAAGCACGACGACGACCCGCTGGACGCGCACGGCAAGAACGGCAAGCAGCAGCGCGCGCAGGTGTTTGTCGAGTGGCTCGTGGCGGAGTTCGGGATCGCGTTCCTGTCGCAGGGCTGCGGGGTTGTGGACGTCGCCGGTGGGCGTGGGAATGTGTCGTTCGAGCTCTGGAACAAGCGTCAGATCCCCTGCACGCTCATCGACCCCGTGAGTATGCTCGCGTATGATGAAGACAGGCTCGGTACAGAGTCACTCTAATCCGTGTGGGCGTTGTTGGTTGTCGCTTTGTGTGATAATAGCGTCCGATGAAGCTCTCCAAGTTGCAGTTCAAGTACATGAAGAAGCTCAACAAGGACAAGAGCGAGATCCAGGCCGAACTGGTGCCGCAGGTGCGTTCTTTGTGAGCCAACCAATCAACCACCCGTACGAGTCATTCTGAGCTCTAACATTGTCCCGTTGCTTTCACACGATTAGAAACTCGACCTCTTCAATACCACGACGTTCCTGGAGAACCCCGAGAACGAAGCGCTTGTCAAAGACGCGTCGCTGCTCGTGGGCATGCATCCGGACGAAGCGACCGACGCGATCATCGACGTCGCGATCAAGTTCGACAAGCCCTTCGTGCTCGTGCCCTGCTGCGTGTTTGGCCACAAGTTCCCACATCGCAAGCTGCCGAATGATGGGGGAAAAGTGGTCTCGTACGAGGATCTGGTGGTGTACCTGCAGGCCAAGCACCCGGAGATCGAGAAGGCGTTCTTGCCGTTCGATGGCAAGAACCTCGTGCTCTTTCGACGACCGGCCGCGAGTAGATCAGCATCGGTTGATAGAGCAGACGAATAGACTTGCATTCCAGACTTGTAGACCATTGCGTGTAATTAGCCTGAGCAATACATCCATCCACTGGTTTCCAGTCTTCTAGGGTTCCACTGTACCTACCGATAGCTGCTGACGCCTCAAGAGTCCACAGCAAACAGTTGGACTCGGTCTGGGAATGCGACTGCGACCATTTTCGACACCTTCTTGGCCAAATTCGCGTTTGTGCTGCTGCGGCTATTGATCACCGCAGCGTCCACTGGGAAGGAGTTATTGTTGCTGCTGCTTGTTGTCGCGTTCCATTCACGGATCAGGTTTTTGCCGCAAAAGAGCGCGACTTGACCATTCAGTCCCAAACAAACCCACGTGAACGATCCGCATTTGCTGTTGTCGTCTTTTTCGTCACTCGAGGCGTTGCCAACATGGAGAATTTTGGCGACTGGGAACGACACCTGAAGGTTTGACAATACAATACCAAGAACCAGTCAGCTCTATCGCACATGTGGAGATGAGAACCAATTGCTTCATCTAAATAGAGAGAGAGAGAGAGAGAGAGCACGACATGCAGCATCTTCTCACCTCTGCCCAGAGCTCCACTGCGAACCGGAAACTTGACTCTCGAGACGTCGAGATCCGATACACTTTGCTGTTCATGAGCGTAGACAGACATGACACGGTTAGTTTCTGATCTACTATGTGGTCAATACTCAGCCACATAGTCAGCAAACCACTCACCCTGCTTCTCCACCAACGAGGATCACGTCTTCATGCTCTTTCGAGGCGCCTGGCGAGAAGCTCGCGATCGTGCTCACGGGCGAGCTCATGGGAATATACGCGAACGCCTTTCCCTGGTGCGTTACCAGCAAATGGCGCTGGCCCGTGCTCAGCAGCGCATAGGAAGAGAGCGTGTTCTCAATATCTGGCACGGTGATGCTCGCGGTCGCTTTGACTGCACATGAAATACCAGTTACGCAAACAAACACACATAACGACCATTGTTAGCAAAATGGATCCACAGAAGCACAACTTATACTCATACTCAATAATGACACACACACACACACACAAGCACTTACACACTGGCTGCACTGTAGGCGGATAGAAGAACGCGCCGCCATTGCTCTCTTCAGCTTGACTGTCCTGCACAGGAGCTTCCTGTGCATCCCCATCATGATCCCCCAACCGCTCCTTCCAGAGCACGCCGTACTGGTTCACGCCGTAGAGCGTGCCGCGCAGATCGCCCGCGAGGAACTCGGCCTCTGGCCCGTGCGCGCAGATCTGGAGCACCGCGCTCTCCAACTGCACGCGGCGCGCTTCCTACAAACAGCAGATTGTTTTATCATAATCCATTCAGACCACAGGTTCAAAGTTCACAGTCCGCCCCCACGAGAGGCAGACAGACAGACAGATAGACAGAGAGCATTAGACACGATGCAAACAGCGCACCGTCTCGTTGCGGAAGAACACGAGCTCGCCCGAGGCCGCGCCGACCACCAGCAGCAAATTTTCAACGCGCCGCGCAGCTGCGTCTTCGGCGTCATTCTCAGTCTTCTTCTTCTCATTCTTGAGGGCCGTCACGCGGCTGCTTGTGGCTCTCGGGTCTCGAATCACGCAGAGACTCTACATGTACGTGGGAATTCAGTCAACACACACACAGTTAGATACCGTAACTATTCGAAAATGCGCAGCATCCGTTCGACAGGCACTCGTAACCAATACCGGTAGACAGTCCAGTCCACACAAGCCAGCGCCATTAGCGCATTACTTAAGAAGCGCTTCTACGCTTTTCACTACACTCGCTATAATATCTGCTAAATAAATGCCCATGTTCGCTTACCAAAATGGCTCCTTGGGCGGCGTGCGCGACCCACTCGGGCGTCGACAGCGGCACTTCCGCGCTCCCATCTGCTGGCGCGGCGGGGTTACTGCTGCCGCGCTCCGTCTCTCTGTCGCTCTCGTTCTCATCGCCGCCACCACCGCCGCTGACGAGGCCGCCGAGCCCGCTGGTCGCCGCGTAGCAGCGCACGAAGCCGCTCGCGTCGCCCGCGAACACGCGGCTCCCGAATGCGACCACGCACGTGAGGTCCGTTGCCAGTTCGTCCATGGGAAGGATTTGTTGGATATTTATTGCCTTGGCGATTATTTTCGCCTTTTTTGGTCGCTTTTGTGTGATGAGGTGGCAATCTCATGTGAATGTAATAAGTGTCGGTTAGAAGGGTATGCAATTGCATAAGTTTATTTCAAATACCAGTTGCGGATGAATCAGATACAAACTGAGCAAAGAACCCATCCGCGATATGCAATTAGTGAGAATAATGGTGCGCATGCGATCTTCCAGCGTCGCGAATATGGATGGGGAAGGTGTCCAAGGAAGCCCTGCGCGATGTGTATGGGATGGAAGAATAGCAGAGAGAAACGAATGAGGGGACGCGTGTGTGGACTGGGGTTGGATGGACGGATATACTCACTGACTTCTATTGTTCTTCTTAAATATGCGGACGCTCTCGCGCGTCCTGGTGTCTTCCTGCTTTGGGAAGATCTGACAACGATAAAATATAAAGAGCTGATGCTGCCTTCTACTTGGGATCTCTTCTTGTGTGTATGTGTGTGTGTCTATTGGGGTGGGCGTCTGCGCTCAAGAGCTCGTGGACGAGAAGCGATTCCAGAACCGGAACGAGAACTTGCGTTTCCGCTTGCCCGCCTCCTCCGTGCTCATGGACATGCCGCGCATCTTGCTTGGGTGCGGCTCCCACGAGTTCGGGTTCGACGACTGCGGGTCGCGCGCGCTCTCCGACTCCCACGGCTTGACACAGAGCACTTCTGCGGGACGAGGGGACTCCAATGGCTGCTGCGCCGCGCGCACCTGTGGGAACTTATCCAGGAAGCTCGCGACTTGAGGCTGGAACGTGCGGATGAACACGTTGCTGAGCGCGAAGTCTGGGTGGTTCTCGCTCAGCAGGTTGCCGCTTAATGTGTGTTGGAGCATCTTGGCGACCTGCACGCCGACTGGTAGAGACTTGGCTGTGTGTGGCTGGAATCCTAGAATCTCTGGCTTGATCAGCGCGGGACACACGATACGCAGGAACACCACACCGCCGACGACGATCGTCGCATGCTGTCGGCTCGCTGGGAAGGCTTTTCGGAACTCGCGAAGCACGAACTGGCACGCCGCGCGCAGCACGAGCGGCGCGAAGTGGAGCGCCTTGACGAGGCGCTGGATGATGCTCTTGGCGTAGTCGCGCACTTGGCTGGGGGTCGCGGGCTTCTCAAACAGCGTCGACTTCTCGCCGAAGACGTCGCGCAGCACATACCGGAAGTAGGCGCGGCCGTGCTCGTGGCCGAGCGCCTTGAAGAGCGCGCTGAGCCCCGACGACGAGCGCAGGAACATCTCCTCGCGGCCGTCCGCCTGCGCGATCTCCATCTGCACCGCGCGCTGGAACTCGTGCAGCTTGGGCAGGTCGCTCAGCGAGCGCATGCGCTCCATCTGGACGCTTCGCATGCTCGAATCCATTTGCACGCCGCGCATGGTGATCTGGATCTGGGATGGAGGAAGGAAGAGAGGAAGGAACCTGCTATCTGCTGTGTTGTATGTGGCAGAGGGGGATCGGGAATCAAGAAGCAGCCTGTGTGTGGGTGATCGAGTGAGTTGTACAGTGTGGGCCGGATTTCGTCGCGAAGAACCAACCACCACACTCGAGGCTCGAGACAGACCAGGAGACAGACAATCACTCGCGAAGCGCCGACTGTTCCGTCCGCCTTCTTCGATCTTGAACAATGCGATTCGCGCGTGAATAAAAAGCGATGATGGGTCGCTCGCACGCTTGACTGACTGACGCGCCTTGTTTGTAGCTGTGGGTGGGTGGATGGATGGATGGATCGCACACTCGCCTTTGCTTTGCTTTCGCTTGCTTTGTTTGGCTTGTTGGCTATCGGGCGTTGACGGGAATGAAGCACGACGCGCGACTGTTGTTGCTGCTGAGTGAGGAAAGGAAAAGCCTGCGCGCATGCGCGGAATGCATGCATTTTGGGCGTTTCCACAGGCAGACGAGCCGCACGCGCGTGGAAGGCAGCACTTTTCGCGGAACGTGCAGTAACGGGGATGGGGAGACACGCCAGGGGTGGGTCTCGTCGCCCTGTCGCTCCTCCCTGTAACCACGCATAATTCGTGTCAACCGCGCGCTCAACCTCTAATAATTTGATCTCAAAGGAGTTCCAAACTCACCTATTTATACAGGATGCTTGAGGTAAAAGGTCATTTCGATTCCAACAATGCGATGTGGATTCAAAAAGCGCAAAGTATTCGCTTAGGCAAATATTCAGTTCAAGGGGTGTAGGCTCGATTTTTGGCTTTTCGCGTGCGCAGCTGGGCGAAATCAGCTGGGAAACAGGAAAGTTGTCGCGCGGATTATCCGGATAATATCCATTCTTCCGCTCTCTCAACCGATTCTCCAGCAACACGCCAAAATGTGCCAACATTTTGATCCTTTGAGGAACAAATGCAAATCCTCACATCCAAAAAACGACACAACGCCTCAAAGCGCCATGGCGATCGCTCTCGAGCTTTGCAGCTCAAGAACGAGCGCTTGCATGAACGCGTGGATAAGATGGAAAGTGAACCCGTCCTCGTTTGCTTTGCTTTTAAAAGCGCCGCCGCCTGGCGTCGGTCGGTCTTCACTGGAGCCTCTTTGAAAAACGCAAGGCTCCCCAGGCGAGAGAGTTTTTTCAAAGCTTTTTCAACGAACATTCGCGGCTCGGAACCAGGTTTCGCCGTCGAGTCGTAGCCGAAATGCGTGGAGGTCCTCTCGGATTTGTTGCACCCAAGTCGTCCATGTTGAGCCAAAGCTTTCGCCTTTGCCAAGGCACGCTTGAGAGCAAAGACCTGCACTTCAATGTGCAAGCCACAACTTACGTCACAGGTCACCAGGTCCAACATGCACATTTCCAGTTTAAAAAGTATCTTTTCTCCTCCTTTCAAAAGATCCTGCGAACGAGTTGCCTGGTCTTCCGTATCAGACGCGGAGGAGGCCTCCTCTCCGTTGATTGCAATACTTTCCACCACGAGTGGGGGCTTTCCATCGAGAAAGCGCCGCGAAGCTTGCGCTGGGTGATTTTCGCATAGCAATCATGCACTTTTCAAAGCAGGCGAGGAGCGCGGCAACAAGTGCAGCCACCGTGTCTTATCCGTTGCATGGTGAATGCAGAGGAGGGAACCACCACCTTCCGTGTGACTGACTGATACATGCATGATAAAGTGTATGTGAAGGTCGGGTCTGGGTTCTGATTGCATTTCGCGTTTCCCTTCAGCTGACCTGGGCCGCCGACCTGTCCATTGTCATTTGTCAAGCCCATCTATCCAAGCCCAACTCAACCTGCCTGCCTCTGGGCCGCTCGCTCATTCCTCACTCCTCATTCCTCATGCTTCTTCAAAAGCCGCATCATGTAGCCATGGATTGAAACAGAAGGAGCGCAGGAGACACTCCACCACTTTCTTTATGAGCCGCTTGTTTGAAAATTTTCAGCGCCGCCGCTTTCCTGGAAAAAGACATGGATAGAAAAGCGCCGAGGCAATGGGCCATCTGCAACGCCCGTTTTGCTTGCTCTTCCAGCGGCGTTCACGCCATCCCCCACACGAGCTGCTGAGGCTCGCGTTTCGCACATCGGAGGATTCTCCCAGTAGCCTGCTTCTCGCTGAAACCTACTTTGAAATTCTGTTTTGGCTTGCGTTCAGTGTACTGCAGTCGGAGTGTACTAATCTCCGTCTTCCTGGACATTTTGATGTCGCCTCTACCATGAGATATCCGTTTTTCGCGGATGGAGGAATAGAATAAAATGTGTGGCTTGTGAGGCTTGGAAGACCAAGGATCCTGAGTGCAAGTGCTCGCTCCATTCATTTCATATTCGAGTGCGTTTGCTTTGATATGCAATCCTATTGTTGAGGGGAAGGCTGCGCTGTGAAAACAGCGGGTTTCTGAGATGGCCGCGTCTGTTTGAGGCCAGGTGTAAACACCCGGGTATCCATGTGTGGCTGTGGAAGTACATTCTGATCGGGTTCGTTCGTGCGCGTCATTTGAACCAAAAAATATCTGTGACCTTCATGCACTTTGCCACGAACCCACATGGACCTCCAGTGGATTTCTCGCATTTCTCTCATTTCCCTCTGGTTCTCGAGCATTCCCAGATGCATCGAGGGGTTCACTCACTCCATAGCACTCATAAATATCCCAGGTGGCGTGTGTTGACTCGCTCAGGCATTCGCGCAGCTCACAATCAAGTTCCGACATATGAGCAACCAACCAGCAGCAGCTCACATAGCGCAGCACTCAATCTTATTCTGCTTGAGTCAGAGGTTTTGCCAAGCTCCTGAATTACTATATGCGTCTGTCCGATCTTGAATGTACAGTGCTGCTGCTGCGGGCGATGTGTGGCGCGATCTTTGTTTGATATTTGATTGCCTCGAGCGCCATCACCTTCCGTTTTCCATGGCAGGTTGCTATTACAAGCGCGGTAAGAAGAAGCAGCAAAGGAAAGCCGCAGTCAAACAGTAGCATCGGCGACGAAGGTGGCATCAAATGCTGGCTGAATTGCCCACACAAAACATCGCCATCCACACGCGTGGAGTCCAGCATTCCGAAATGTATTTTTTCGCGGCGTGCACACAAAATGCGTGCAAACGTGTTGATGGCTCTCTTTGAGCCACACAGTGCGCGAGAGATACGGAGCTCTAGCTCGGATAAAGTGAGAGCTCTCCATGGACTTTGCGCTGTGCAGTGTGCTGTACGCTTGTGGACTGAATGGAGCTCACCGAATGAACAATCCCCACAGTTTTGCCGCGTGTGTGTCCTGCATGCCTTGACGTGTCGAGTGATGCTCAGCTTTGAATTTGGCTTTGTGTGTGAAAGATACAGTAAGAAAGACAAGATACGCCTGGATGGAAATGCTTGAGATCATCAATCAAGATCGCCCTTGCGCGTCAATTCGAATTGACGCGTCAATAAGCGGTTCAAGATTCAAGGTCTACAGTGCTCTAAAGCTAAAGTGCGAATCGCAACTCAACTGCAGGACCGTATACTGCGACTAAAGTACGATCGCAAGATGCCAGCTCAAAGATGCTCGCGCAAAAGATGGCACGATCACCGCGCCAACTGCCGCCGCCGGTGCTGCGCGCGCTCGCGCTGCTCGTTCTCCTCTGCCTCGCATGGCCCGCAGCGGCTTCGAGTACTGTTTGCGACGGAGACACGTCCGCCGCACACGCTGCTGCTGCTGCTACAGTCGCGTATTGGCCACGCGAGGCGGAGGCGACGCTGTCTCATGCACGCGATGCAGGTGCGTTCTCGTTTTCGTTTCTCGTTTTGCTTTTGCGCAGGTGGTGCGTCCCATGAATGAGTCAATTAGTTTTGTAGCGTCGCATCGTTCGTTTTACGCCATCGCTGCTTGGTTCATGCGCATGTGGTGACTGCAGATTGTGCACACTGGTAGTGACCTGAAGTAATAAACTGGACTGGGATGGTGTTGTTATCTTGGCAGATGGGATTGTGCAGATCTCCACCTCAGGCCGAGGCTTTTTCGGCACATTCTCAGCGACTCTGAATGCGCCGACTAAGGTACGAAAACGCTTATCCCATTATGAACAGCTCTAATGGCTCATGTTGTGCCCGCCCATGTGTCATGTGCTTTGGACAAGTAGACCCCGCTTCACCCGTTTGTGCAGAGCATCGAGGTACAGTGGCGATCCTTGGTGCTTCTATGGTATTATCCTGGTGCTTATGAACTATGCGTTTCCATGACTACGTATTGCTCAGCTCGCGTGGGTGCCTCCAGTCAAGACCGAGAGCTCCACGTTCGAGCGATACTTTGCGCATTCGCCTCGACTCTTTGCTTTGCACGCTGTGGGGCTCCATCTTCAAGTCACGCTGTCACCCAAGAGCTCCGTTGATTCATTCGCGAACACCACCATTCACGAAGCGATTGAAGCAAACGTGCAGCAGACCTTGCAAGAAGTGTTCCCAAGTGAGGGCTCGCTCCCTGTTTTCCAAAGAGGTATGGTGCTTACTGTGAAATCCCGTCCAATACCTCCTGATATCCTCAGCAGACTTATTGTGATTTCCTTGTTGCGTGCTGAAGGTTTCCTGGCAAAGAGTCTCTGCAAGTATCAAAACTGGAAGAGCGGTGATCCTCTGCGTGGAGCTTTAGACTCGGATTCGCCATCAGCATCACTCTGCTATTCATCAGCGTTCTCGTTCCCTGCTGCTGCTGCTCCAACAACCGCAGCTCCACTGAAGTCCAGACTGCCTGCTTTTGCAAGTTCAATCAGTGGCAATGCTGCTGTCCCGTCGGCGACAGAGCGATTTTTCCAGCGCGAGTTGGTGGACTTTGAGTTCGAAAAGCGTCTCACCCATGTCGCAATTGGACGTGGAGACGATTCAACTCTCGTAGTGGACGCCTTGGAAGCCTGGATAGCGGACGATGGCGATGCCACGAAGTCTTTCTCGTGGAAGGCTGATCAGTCTTTAACAGAAGCAACTGCTCGCCTTCTTGTGGTCTCCTCGATTCAGCAACTACAAGGGACCTCGCACTCGATTGAGTACACCGTCTTTCAAGATGGATCGGCTGCCAAAGGATCACAAAGTCTGGGGAGCTACGATACAAAACGGTTTCCAGCGTCCGCGAATGTGTCGATTGTCGGCGAAGGATTCCACCGCCGTGTTGCTCTCAGTCTCGACGTGCAAGGCATGGGAGAGTGCGAGAAGGAGAAGACCAAGCTGCTGCTGCGAGTCCCGCTTTCGCACGAGGTCTATGCAGATTTGGACGAGCTTCGGGTGAGTGTCCTAACACTGGTTTTCGGCATATCCTGCGGTGAAGACCTCCCTGCCGATCTAACTAACTTCTCACTTTTCTTGCTGTATGCACCGTTTTTAGAGAATGGAGCGGTTTGGAGAATTGCAGCTGCTGGTATTTACAAAACACATCGAGATCGAGCGCCCCTCGCCAGTTTCCCCTCAGCACACGATCGCGCTCGCGTTCCCAATGTGAGTTTTCTATTCCGAAATGAGAAGTCATTTTGGTGATTTGGATACAGGCAAGGCAATTTATCTCATTTGTGAGTTTGTTTTCTTTTCTCTAGGCCATCGTCTTCCTCTGGCCGAGTTCAAATGGAGTTCCCGATCCATTTTCGATACCAAGCGCCGTCCAATACCGAGTTGTATCGCCCAGCATCGCTCGTGGCTCCAGAGCTGTTTCTCTACTGTCCAGGCCGTCAACAACATCCAACGGAGCGCTCCACCGCGTCTCAGGGGGATATCCATGACGTGTACTTCCAGGTACGGCAATTGTACCCAATGCAGAATTCGTCCACCCATTTCGGCTTGAAGTGATACAGTATCTTTCTCTTCTGGGTATCTCTGGGAATCTGTCGATATCTCAAACTCCGAAGAGCTACAAAACCAACACTCACGCGAGTTCTTGTCCTCTTGTCTCACTAATCGGATATGTTTGTTGTACCCATTGTAGAGGTGGATTTTGGTGTCAAGTGACAAAGAGCACACGACTGGCGGTGGGCGACAAAGTGAAGGAGAAGAAGTGATTTCGGCGGCGACATGGCAGCGACTGAGTTTGCAGTATCCAGTGGATCTGCGAGACGTGTCTACCCCCGTGGGCTTCCTCCCGAACGGACCGCTCGTGAGTCTCGCGACGCTCTCCGTTGCGAGTCTCGGCGCGCTGCTGCTCGTCTTCATCTCGATCACCAGCCCAAAGAGGAAAGCGAAGGAAATCGAGAGTGAGTCGACGAATGCTCCCTGCCTGTCCAATTGGAAGCCAAAGCGATTGTAGCCACACGAAAAGCTTTGGGTTGAGGATACGCATGATGAGCCTGAAACCCTCTCCTATTTGGTAATTACATCTTCCACGCTCTGGTATTAGTCGAATACAGGATATTGCTCTTCAGAGAGTAATTCCAGTAACAAGTCGTTACTCCAAAAGGTTCTAAAGGTTCTATTTCCGCACATATGACTTCCAACAGGTTTACAGAGCATCGCTTTTTCTCGAAAAAGTGATTTTCCGAAACAAAGTGATTTTTCATCCCACTAACATCTTATTTGACCTTTTTATGCAAAAGGTACCCGGATTTCCGATCATTTTTCTCATTTGCGCATTTCGTTGTCTGTTGGTGTCGCAATTGCCGCGCGTGGGAATGCCCGGAAAGCCGCGTGGCGATCGCCATCACGTCAAAGCCATTCGCGCATTTGCCTCCACACGCACAAGCCACAACCACCACTCACTCACTCACTAACACAAGCAAGCAATCAGAATGGACCTCTCGCCGATTGAAGCCATCGAGAAGGTGCTCGGCGCCGGCATGGACGCCGACTTTGAGGAGCTCTGGGACTGCGTCAAGAGCTCCGTGAACGCGCGCACGGAGCAGGACCAGTGGACCGCGCTCATGGTCGCGTGCGGCTCGCCCGTGGACACGACCGAGTTCATCCAGAAGATGCTCGCCGCCGGCGCGGACGTGACCGCGGTCGATGGTGACGGCTGGACCGCGCTGCACTGGGCCGCGTTCCACGGCTGCCCGGACTCGGCGGCCACGCTGCTGGAGACCGCGCCGGCGCTCAAGGTCGCCGAGCTGCTGGAGATCAAGGCGCTGGACGGCCGCCTGGCGATCGAGGTCGCCCGCGCGGAAGAGCAGGTGGCTGTCGAGGCCGTCATCACAAAGTTCGCGAGCCTGCTGGCGTCCGCGTCGCTGCAGGAGTCCACACACTCGTCAGGGTCCTCGAGCCCCGTCGCGAATGACGGAGGCAGCTCTCCGTCGTCGTCCCAGGACGAGATCGAGGAAGAGGACTAATAGATGACAGATAGCATATTTGCCAAACAATAATAGGTGCATATAGGGAATTAAACTACTACTTTACAAGGTGTGCTAATACAAAATCAACAGTCTTTTATCACATGAGCAACTCGTGCTGTTGTATCTGTGTCTCTATTGAATCGAGCTGCACGCATCCAGAATGGTTGGTTGGATATGACACCGGAACAACTGCGTCTACAAGATAGATAGCCAGTATGAATAAATGGACACCAAGCCAACTTACTTCTCGATAGAAATGGAACGGAGCCACTCATAAAATGCTATGCTACAGGTCAGGTTGGTGTTCCTCGACAACGAATTACACTCGTATTTAGACATTGTATTCCAGATATTGTACTCTCCACTGGTGGCAAAAAGGCAAAACTCCAACTACTACCACTAGCATAATTGACGATCATATTTATTTACACGTCCAACATTTCGCTATCGGGGCTGCTGGGAGCCACTGCAATTGGTCTCCAGCTGCCGCAGCGCCAGCGTCGCGTGGTCGAGCACCGACACCGTGTAGCAGTTCATCCTCCGCGTCTGCAGGTCGCGCGTGATCGGCGTGGGCGGGAACGACTCGGGCGAGATCATGCCCACGAACCCGCCCTCGCCGACTTCGTCGCTCTGCTCCAAGCTGCACGCGACCGTGACGCGGAAGAGGTTGAGCGGGATGGACGAGTGCATCATCCTGCGCATGCGGCGCGTGAGCTCCGTCGAGACCGTCGACTCCTGCTGCTCCATGTACTCGACCGCCCACCCGGGCTCAAAGAGATCGTCATCGTTGTCATCACCGTCGTCATTGTCATCTAGGTCCTCATCCGAGTACTGGTCGTGGTCGTAACTGTTGGTATACTCATCAAAATGGGAGCTCAGACACTCCTCGTTACTCTCGTCGTCGTCCTCGTATCGGGCTAATCGGTTGTTGTGCTTTCGTCGATGGACTTTATGGTAATGGCTGTCGTCGGACAGGTCGATCGGCGACGTGCAGGGCGTCTGAGTAGCACGACCACGCTCATTGCTCTTGCTACCAGAGTTGGTACTAGAGCGGTTTGCGAAGAAGAGCCCCTGGATGCTGCAGTAGATATGCTGATAGAGCCGCCGGATCAGCGTCTTCTCGCGCTTTGCTTGCTGCTCTTGCTCTTCTGCATCTTCTTCGTAGCTCTGGATCGTAATGCGGGACTCGAGGGTACTACTGCTATTACCACAGCCAACGAACTCGTCATTCGCGTCGTCGAGCTCAATCTCAATCTCCTTTTCCAAAAGCGACAGCCAGAAGCTCGTGAACTTGGCGTCCGAGAGCGAGATCACGGACGCCGCGACGCGCTCGAGCGACTCGACCGCGGACACCGGCAGCTGCGCCTGCAGCTGGAAGTACCAGCGCAGGATGGAGCTCGCGCAGTACTTGGCCTGCTCGCGGTCGAGCTGGTAGAACACGAACGCCAGCGTGCGCAGCACGGACCGCTCGACCGCGGTCAGCAGCATCATCGCGCATGAAGCCGACGACGAGGGCGATGACGACGATGGCACCAACGCGCTGTTATTCTTCTTGTCATTGTGGACCAGCGCTGTCGAAGCAGAGCCATTCGCGTTGTGGCTCTTCTTCACACCCATGCCGGTGCATTGCGCACTGTTGATGACGCCCTGTGATGACGACGATGACAGCACCGCGTCGGTGCTGCGATGGTACGCGACCGTGGCGGCCATTGGCTTCTTGGTTAACAGCGGATGGTGACGGATGCGACGCGCTGCTTGCTGCAAAAAGAGACGAGTCGAGCGAGCGCGAAAGCGAGTGTGTGGCGCAACGCCGGACGAGGAACCCAAACGGCTTCGGGCTTCCAGCTTTCTTCCAATAATAGAGAGACGCACGCTTGTAACCGGCGCCTTTGTGGGTGCTGCTTGGTCGCTTTCTTCTTTGAGCTCTTTGCAAAGAAGAGAAGACACAAGATTGCTCTCTGCCGCCCTTGCCCTGCCCTATAAAAGAAAAGAACAGCTGCTGGTGGCGTGTTGCGCTTTTCGAGAACCCAACCAGCTCGCCAGCAGCTCGAACAGTGGCCCAAGCAGCAACAGCCCCCAGTCACAGATGCAGATAGCCACACACGAAAGATCGCTCAGCGTTTTGTGTGAACAGGCGTCGGTTCTTCTGGCTTCTACGTTGTTTAAATCCCGTTCGGCACGCCTTCTGCTGCATTCTTTCTTTTTTCTATGGGGATTTCGAATAGAGAGTACCTGCTGTCAAAATTGCAATTTTGACAGGGAAGTTGAAGTTGCGACTGAAAAATGAGTGGCTGGCGTCATGCAATCTCGCTTTGGTCAAGATCCACTGGCATCGTTGGTCATAGAGGGCTTTGGCCCTTGGCACTGCATGATTGGCTTATTGGCCACTTTGATTTGGAACACCCGATGAAATGTTGAAGAGTAGGTCGAGTTGGCCTCTTGAGTCGACAAACGCACGTGTATGTTCCGTGGTGGCTTCGAAAAAAGGATGGTAGATGCGCAACAGTTGTATCGTCAGTGCACGCATCGGACGATCCTAGCACGCGCACGCAAGCAACTCAACTGACAACACAAAGATCCGTTCTGGACCTGTGAGATGACAAACGAACCCAGGAACGTTCCCCTTTCATGATGCACGGGTAGCGAAAGATCTTGACCATGCTCGAGTCGTCGCCGGTCGCGAGGATCGTGCGCGACGAAGACGCACAGACCGCATTGATGTCCGTGCCATCCGCGGACTCGGGCCAAATGCCCTGCACGGGCCACCCGAGCACGCACGTCCACGTTTGCCAGTTGGTGTCCTTCGTGCTGCTCGCAGATGTGATGTGCCGTCCATTCGTCGCATCGCTAAACAACAGCTCGTAGGCACCGCAGTTGCTCTGCAGGATCTTGCTGTCGCTTGAGAGGGCGATGTGCGTGATGTGGCTCTGGTGGTTCGCAAAAGTCGCGGTCTTGGTCACTTTCTTGCAGCTTGCATCGTGCAGCTTGTACAGGTAAATGTGGTGGTCGTG
>JAADVK010000212.1:0-36599 GCA_023334975.1 Globisporangium sylvaticum
GGCCGCGCGACGCCGAGCCTGCTGGGCATCTGGCTCGGCATGATCTGCGGCTACTCGGTGACGTCGGCCATCGGCTTCTACGCGGCGTTCTTCCGCGCCAACTGGAAAGAAGCCGCGGCGAACGCGGTCGCGCGGTCCCAGTTGTTGAAGCAGAAGCTTCAGGACCCGCAGATGGAGCCACTGCTGCCCAAGAAGTAACCACCAGTGGTTGTGGCTGAATGGCCGGCGTTGATGGCTGATGATCTCTATCGCTATCGCTATCGTTCATCTTGCCTTTCTCTCCTCACTTCATCCGTGAAATGCTGTCGACATTGTCATCAACACTCACGAACAGATCGGAAACCGCATGTCTGTCCATGTAAGTCCACAGGTTCTTTCTTTTTTCTCACTTTTGTAAAAACAATTTCATCAGATAAAATGGGCGGGAGGAGAGACGAAAGGGGGATATAAAAACAAAATAACTAGGCGACAAATGCTGTGCGAACTAACGAGCTATTCCATGGAGCGAGTTCTCTCTGCTTCTTTGTCTGAGGCTCTTGCGTCGGCTTCGCTACGAGAGCAGCAGGCCGATGCTCATGCGATTCACCACGGGGCTCGGCAGGACGACTGGGACATCGTCACCATCCTCATTTCCATCGCCTTCTTCTTCATCATGGACCTCTGGATTATAGCTCGCATCTGCATCGCCACCACTGTCTCCATCTCCACTCCCTGTTACTGCGACGGCCTTCATCTCCTCGAACCTTGCGTTCTCCTCGATCACACGCTCCAGGTCAATCTCGTCGTCGTCCATGAGGATCACGGCGCCGTCGAGGCGCGCGCGGTCCATGATCTCGGTCACCTTGCGCAGGCTCTGCAGCGCGGCGTTGAGCCCCGCGACAAAGTCGAGCTCGACGTCGTGGCGCACGATCTTACCGTCGCTGTTGAAGTAGAGGCGCGTCTCGCACGGGTACAGGAGCTCCTGGCCGATGAGCTCCTGCACGAGCACCTCGTCCGTGAGCGTGTGCGGGAACATGGTCTCGAGCGTCTTGCGCGACACGCGCACGCGCAGCAGGTTCGTCGACACGATAACCGGGAACGCGTCGGACGACTGCAGCTCGCGCATCTTGGGCGGCTCGACGTAGAGGCGCGCGTGGAAGAGCGTGTAGCCGACGCACTGCTGGATGAACTTGTCGATGCCGCGCGTGTTCGCGCCAAAGTGCAGGTTCTCGTCCATGACGCTGCGCAGGAACGCGATCTTGTCGCGCGCCGAGAGCCGCGACGCCGGCGTCTCGCCGCCGATGCCGTGCTTGACCGTGCTGTAGTACTGCGCGACCATGCCCATGAGCCCGCTCACCGCGCTCACCTGGGTCGTCAGCCGCTGCGCCTGCACGATCTCGCGCACCGTGCGCAGGTTCACGATCTCCTGGCGCAGAAAGTTCACGTCCAGCTTGAGCGACTCGACCGACGAGCGCTCCAGGTCGCGCCGCAGCCGCTGGGTCGCTAGGTACTTCTTCTTGGGCAGCTTGCGCTCCTCCATGAGCTGCTCGGCGTGGTAGAGGCGGCGCGTGGACCGCGGCGCGCCTCGGCGTCCTACTGCTGTCGCTGCTGCGGCTGAGGCCGGCGGCGGACGCGGTCCAGGCGCCATGGCCACCGCCACCGTCAGCGCGCGCTCGCGACTAGCGAGTGGCGCCGGCTTCCGCCCCCTGCCGCCGCTGTAGCCACCTCCGCGTCGTGGCGCTGCGTCCATGATGATGATGTGTGTGGTGTGGTGTGTGTTTCGCTTCAGTGTTTCACCACCAAGCTTGCTTTTTCGGTTGTGGGAAGGTTCAGCTGGAAAAAACGAGATGGGGGATAAAATGGATGATGGTGTATTTTCGGATTTATGCAAGGAATACACCGCTATAAACTAAAAACTTTTTAGTGGATTTCGTTTGTTTGCTATTTTTCGACAGACCACGGACAAGCGAAGCGCCAATAATTTTTTGAAAAGCGAATCTCCACGTGTCCTGGAGCCTCCTTTGCACAGTTGAGATGGTCGACAACTGTAAGACCGGAGCTTGCTTACCATGGCATAAAGCAAAAGCACGCTTTTGCCTTTTGTCGCTCCCTCCCAACAACACCTTTTTCATGTGTCAGACAGGTCTTTTTCTCATTTGGTCGAAACAGCGATAAGAACACATTCTTTGATTGTATTGCTGATGCTCCACAACTTGTTTTTAATGTGTGTGATGTGTGCGGTTTACGCTGCACCTGTTTTTTGTGGGTGGCAGGAGGACTACGAGCAACGAGCAGGACGATGCTGTTGGCTGACGCGCACGAACGATCTGCTTGATTCTAACAATTTGTTCAACATTGGCTGAGTGACGGTGTCATATTCCTGATCCGTTTTCAATTGACTGGTAGCCAACAAGTTTACAATCCACAAAACTGGTGTATATAAACAAGTTAACAACATATCTGTGGGCATCAAGAAAAGCAAAGGCATCCCTTGTGGAAAAATTGCTTTTTTCTTGAAGCACCTACAAAAATAATACAAGGCGGGACGAAGTTGTTTGCAAGTCGAAGCGCTCCGAATCGAGCAAGACTTTCAAACGATTTATCTTTGCGCAGTCTTTAGGCGTCAGGTGACTCTGGCAAGGTTCACGTTTAGCTGACTTTGACAACATCAACATTTGCTGAGAGTAAGCTGATGTTGTCAGACCCCTCGAAAATCTGACAACTTCTGCTGAGGCACATTTTTCAAAAGTTAACTCGCTGAATTGGACGTCCAATCAAATAGCCGACCATAAAAATGGTCATGCTTTCTTCCCGTCGCTGACTTCAACGCAGTTTTGCTAGTTTTGTTTTGCGCTTCATCTCGCGCGATTACTGGCTTCCTGTAAGCAAAAGCTTACAAAACTGTTTTGCGATTCCTTCAAGAAAAGCGCTTTTCAATCGGGGAATGGGGCACAGGCGTATTATTTCCCCCCATTTGGAATATGACCTTTCTCTGACTCATTTGGCGTAAGAAAGTAAGACTGACTCATCGTGGTGGGGCATAAAAGACTGCTTTTTCTTTTTTGGGGGGAGGGAAATATGTTGATCCAAAGGACAACAAAATAGAACCTTGGGGGAATCTCTCAGTTGAAAATGGCACACCCCGTTTATCGTCGTTTGACTTGAAATGTGCGAATACAACGCGCGACCGACGCCCGGGAGCAGCTCCAGCTCACTGAGAGCTGCGCTACTCAGGTCGATCAGCAATATTGTTGTTGCTGCCTTCATCTAGTGTGTCGTATTGCACCAACGCCTGGAGCAGGCGGATCTCGTTGGTCTTCCAGCGCAAGCCTGAAGGAGTCATCGCGCATCACACGCCAGCAAAAACAGGTTCAGTCAGACACAGACACACTATCTATAACAGCAGCATTAATAGACCAAGAACAGCGACGCACCGATGACTGCCACGTGTGTGGAGAGCGCGCGCGCGAGCTGCGCATTCGTTCGTCTCTCGGCAGGCAGATTCGCGTGAACGCGGACTCGGCTCGACTTGTTGGATTCCTCTTAAAGTCGAGGTGTCTCTTTAAAACTCGGAGTCGCGCAAAAAAACTGTTCTCCTAGTTTTTTGTGGGGCATTCTCGTACATTCATTTTTTCTGACACTGGCCGCAGTGTCGATAAGGATTGCATGCACGTTCAACAATGTGTCACAAGCAACACAACAGCGTTTGTGTGGGATCCGCTGTGATCCTCGTTGGGACACATTGTTTCGTATTATTCGTTTGAGGTCGAACTCGAAGGAATGGGTCCACCAGAATCTGGTACAAAAAGACAAAAACGCTGTGTGACACGTTCTTGCCAAAAGAGTTGAGACGTGTCATGCTTGCTAAGTGCGTGGAAAATGTCAAGTGTTTTTATAAAAGAGAGCTCTATTTATTATCCAAAAACCACTCGTCCACCAAGCACGCCCGCGTGTAAGAGCAGCCGTTGATCATCAGGTGATGGATGATCTCAGTTATTTTTTAGCGAGCCAACAGGAGACGAAGGTGCATGCGCTCTTCAGCCGTGCTCTCGTGCGATACGCCTGGTTCTTCAAGTTGTTCCTGCACAGCACCAAACAGCCCAGAAAGCGAGAACGCTTTGTGTGCGCGTATTGAGGTCTGGGATCCTAGACCACGAGTTGTATGCAGGAACTACACAACTACAACCAATCACTTGTCCTTTCGAGTGGAGCCGGATGCTCAACTCGCTGTCGTTTGCTTTCTTGACGGGAGAGCTTTTCACGCCGCCATACGGAGAGCACTGCAACGAGAGGTGTTCCTTGAAGCTCACGATGACGGGACGGATTTGTTTTGCAATACGAGAGCAAGAGGCAATCAATCACATGAAGGATCGCCATGGGTCCATGCGTCCAGTTCGGAACCAGCCATCAAGGCATTACATAGCGCGTTTCTCAGTGGTGCGGACGTATCAGCACACCGAGCCAGCTCTCGTGTGAGAGCCACACACAGAACCCAAGCGAGCAGCTCAGTTCAAGCGGTTCAGCGAGAGCGGATCCATCCGCATCCACACACACGGGACGCCAAGATAGAGCACACGGCAGAAGATGAATGGACCTTTGTGGCGTTGTTGTGGCTCCTGCCTGTTGTAATGTACCACGGCAAACATGGCGCTTGTGCCCAAAACCAAAACTGTGCCTGCCTGGTGTGTGGTATACTAATAGTACCGCTGGAGTACATACCGCGCACACATCTCGTGTTTGTTGGTCTTTGCTATCTCCTCTCCTCTAATCTAATCTTTTGGCTGCTGCCGTCAAAATTCGCGTCCAGTCCTGCAAAAGACCAAAAATCGCGCCAAAAATCAACAGAAACCTCCGGTCCTCCTCCGACGATTTCGGTCGAAACCGTGATCATCCATCTGCAGGAGGGAGCGAGGATTCCGAGCGTCCCAATGCTATTTCAACTGGTAGAGAAGAGAGTTTAGAGAGAAGGGGATAGATGAATGAATCTTGGCGGCGCTTCTCGACCGTTCTTTTCGCCGACCGATCCCAAATGCAGTGCCGAACAACTTTTGCACCAGAGTCCTGCTGCTGAGTCCTCCATGAAAAAGGCTCAGAGCAAGCAAGCAAGCAAGCAAGTAACGCAGTGATGACCAGCAGCACATTGCGGATGATGATCATCTGCGGCGCTTTGGTGGCCCGTCTCTGGCTGTGGCTGGAGTGTGCGAGAGACTGCGCAACAAACAACACGTGACGACACCACGACACGCCAACCAGCAGCCAGTTTTGTGTGAAACCGTCGTCGTCGGATCGGCGGCAAAACAAAACAAGCGAGTGCGAACTTTACAGCGAATGGCTCGCTCCAACATCGCTTGTTGTTGCGAGCGAGTTGCGTTTGCTCGCCTGCATTTGCTTGCATGCGCCAGTACGTCACAAGCAAGAGCAAGAGCAAGTGTGCGCGCGCACGCAAGAAACAAACAAACAAGAAGCGCAACTGATCTCGTTTTCCGTTCATGCACACTACGCGCTAGGACATGCGCAGGTCCAGCTACACAGTTGCGTAGGGGAGACATGCAAGTGAACTGAACCAGTTTGCTGCACAAGAAGCGTGACGTCACATTCACTCCATAGTACACAGGGTGGAAAACACTCGCACACAACAACATGCACAGACAGAGGTAGACAGTCCAGCTCGAAAAAAACGAGCGCTTGTGTGAGCGAGCGCGTGCCGTTTGAACCCTGGAAGGACGGCTTCGCGAGAGGAGAGACGACAGGCGAGCCGCTTGGAGAGGAAGGACGCCATCCAGCCAGCGACAATGGCAACTCGTCCCACGCGATGCGTCGAGCGCGCGCCGACACCACGCGCAGAGCCAGCAGACAACAACAACAACAACAACAACCATGCGAGCGAGCGCCTTTTGAAATCGCAAAGGCTTTTGTTGAATGGCACTGCAACATTGCAGCGTTGCGCCGCTGGCACAAGCGCACAACGAGTGCAAACAGCAACAACAATGCTGTTGCTGTTGTTGGCGCTGACCTCACAGAGAGCAGCAAGGCAACATAAGTGAAACTGTCGGATGTAACGCTTTCGCCTGGTGACACGTAAAGTCGTGGATGGCACAATGTTGTGCGGGAAAGTCACCACGAAACCGCGCAGTACAGTGCCTCCGCACCGCTTGGCGCGCCGTTTGAAGTGAGTCCGCAACACTTGCGTGGGCTCTTGACTCACCAATCGTCACTCAGTTTCCATCCCTCTCTCTCGCTTGCGTGTGTATTTAGTTAGTGCGTCTGGACGCACGCAATTCAATTGGTCAAACGCGTTCGACCGAAAGAACTGACGACCGCGTTCGAATTCGCACGAGATCGAGTCGTTTTGTTCTATTTTACGGCCTCAATCCGTTAAAACGGAACTTTAGCGGACTCGTTGAGGCAGTTTGAGCATCAGACATTTCAATGCAACTTGCGCAATATACGCCTCTACATTTGCAACGGACACCTCGGCTCGGATGATGACTGCTGCTTGGTTGCGTCCAGTATCCTCTCAAGGGAGGACGATGCCAGCGATGGCAAGGAGGTCTTGGGACCCTCCCCCAAAGCTTCGCAAGACCTCCTCGCCATCCATCGCCGATGCCATCGTCCCGTTAGAGATGGCCTTCGATTCAAATTGCGGCCGTCCACCCACATCCTCAATATTATCACTTGATGAGTCGCGTGAACCGTTGTGTTTGTACCGTAGTTTGAGACGCAATATTTTTTCGATTTTGTAAAACACGGAGAAGGAAATGATAGTTGCGATTTGCACAAAACAAAAAAAGATCATGATCCATAGTGCGTTTGTTGGTAAGTCGACCGCGAAGATTCCTTCGCACTGGAGAAACGAAATGGACCGAAGTCCACGATGGTCGAGCTCGTTTGGGCTTGGCACCGCTCACGCTCTTGTGTGGAGAGCTCAAAGCGACATCAACTGATTGATGGCCGCCCCAACCATAAACATAAACAAACAGCAAATCCTTGCGGTTGTAAGTATTTTTGTCGGTGCTTTACAGCACACATTGAACAGTCCACGAACGTGGCTTTGAAAAAAATAGTGGCGCTAGATCGTGACTATAAAGAGGACCCGGAGCCACCACAAACCAGCAGCTCCGAGTTTTGGATCTTGCGTTTGCTGTTGGTTATCCTTCGTGCCACTAGCGAACCGAACCAAGAACTCAAAGCTGTCGCCCCTCGTCTTACTTTGTCTTGTAAAGTCGACCGTGTTGTTGTTTGGTTTTGAGAAAAAAGTTGAAATGGTGGATTTTTGATTTTAGCAAATTTCTTGAATAAACCGCAAATTGCCCTGCTATTTGCTGGATTGTTGCTGCTCGTCGCGACAGCCACACCACAACCACCAGTGCCGCAGTGAAATCGCTGAACATAAATTCCGTGGTGGTGGACAAAATGCATGGCCAGCCCGAGCCAGCCACATCGCTCGCATCCGGAAAAATATCCCTCCGTGTGTCGCTGGCGTCGTGCTGAACCCTTTACACTTGCAAGGTCCAGACCCTGCGAGACACGCAGGGTTTAACTGACTGCATGGACCTGCAACTGGCGTTGTGGCCTGCATGCGGCTCACATTCACATGTAAGCAGGTCCCGTCGCGCCAAAGCTTGCGGGTGCAATGAATGTGCGCACCGCACCTTTTTGCCTTGCGTGACGCAATTTATTTTCAAAACCATGCACAAAAAGTCAGGAGGCACAGCAACAAGTCAGGAATAAGACACAATCGGCTGACATGTTGTTGCTCCAGTTGTTGGTGCAGCAGAATGCAAAGCGAGCTTAAGCGCGGGTAGGGTGGCTGCAATAGTTTGTGCAGCCAGCCTACAGTACGCGGCACGATGGAGCGATCACGAGGGACTTCAACTCTTGGACGCGGGCGGGATGCAGAGGCTGTACCGTAAAGCGCGGGGGAAACGAGGGGGTGGGACCGGCCTCAATCGGTGCCAAGGTGGTTGTCGACAGTGTCTGGGAATCCGATTTATGGTCAAAATCCCACCCATTTTCATCTGACCCCCTCCCACGATACTGAGAGCCGAACTTGCGCGGCGGAATTGTATTTGTCATTGGCCAAAAGGCTCGGATTCTTATCTCTCTGTCCTGCGGAGCGCGCACCAACGCTCGAAATCTTGATCAATCTGAGAGATGAACATCTGAGTGGTGTGAAGGGGTGTTCTTGGACCTTTCGGACACTGTTCACAACCTGTGCTCAAACCGGACCGACCCCAAATGGAAAAGTCAGCGGCAAACTGACCAGTTTCGGTATTTTCTCTGCTGTTGCCTCTTTCTGCGAGAAAGCAATCAATCCTCGAGTCAGTGCGGCAGAGAAAGGGCGGGTAACTACTTTTGGAGGCGCCGGCCAAACCTTGAAGCCAAAAAGCCAAAGGCGAAGAGGTCCAAAAGTCCCAGGAAAACCAGTCAAACTTTGTGGAGTCCTGTTTGGACTTGTTTGGTCTTGGGGCCGCCTGTCTACCCATGTTTTGTATGGCTTCTTTTTGGAAAAGAAGCTCGGACAAAAAAGAAGAGAGGGGAGGGGGAAGGCGGAGTGGACCGAGGGATAGGGGAATCTGCGATCTGGGATCGGAGCCAAAAACCAAACAAAGAGAGCATACTTTAATCCATACAATCAGTGAACCTCTTGTTGAGTGCTGGCGTGGGTGGGAAAAACAGAGCGAGCGAGTGAGTGAGCGAGCCAAGCAGTCGAAAGGTCTCTCACTTCCGTATTTGAGTCGTTGCGCGCCGAGTGACTCGCACGCCCCAAAAGCAACCACCCACCCACCCACACAGCATCAGCATCAGCATCAGCATCAGCATGGACATTACGGTTCGCGTCGAAGTGCAGTACGTGGCGCCCGAGCACGCGCTGATCCGCGACGTGCTGCAGATGTTCCGCACGCCCGCGTGGGTGCGCTTCATGGTGCGCTACATCTCGCCGCACCTCAAGAACGCCGCGCCGGCCGACAAGTCCGTGGTTGACAGCCTCGCGTCCTGGAAGCCCGTTGCCGCGTCTGCAGAAGCAGAAGCAGAAGCACCCGTGACGACCGCCGACTGCTGTTCTTCTCCTTCTTCTTCTTCCTTATCTTCTGCGCTCGAGCCGTGCGTGATCTGCATGAGCGATTTGGCGTCGCAGGCGAGCGACGCCGTGCAGCTGCCGTGCGGCCACTGCTTCCACCACGGCTGCATCCAGTCGTGGCTCAAGCTGCGCAGCACGTGCCCGACGTGCCGATTCCAGTTCCGCAAGGCGTTCTCCGGCAGCTACGCGGTGAAGACGCTCAACTCGGCGCTGCTGCTCAAGCAGGAGCACCGGTATCTGACGAAAGAGGAGATTCTCAACACGTGCGTGGGCAAGGAGACGGTGCGCGCCGTGGTGAACGTCACGTTGAGCCAGATCGCGTCGCAGACCAAGCGCAGCCAGTACCCGTGTGTGCTGAACGCGCTCATGATGCACTCGAATGGCGACAGCTTCTCGGACGTCGTGGCGATCGACAAGAGCGCGGCGGACAGCGCTCGAGCAGCAGAGTCAGCAACAGCGCAGGCACAGGTAGCAGCTGCCAGCCGCGTGCGGACAGCGGGCGAGATGTACGCGGCGTCGCCAGTCGCAGCAGCGGGCAGCGCGTACGAGCACGGCGACGAGCGCCGCAGCAAGCGCGTGCGAGCAAACTAAATTAACGACGACGAAGAACCCAAGCAAGCAAACCGTATCTTGCTAGCGGTCGCATTAGCATTAGCATTAGATGATTTGTACCAGTACGATGATGTGGCCATTAAGAAGCATAGAGCCCCCCCTGTAGTAAACTATCTATCAATCGAAAATCCCTCTTTATATCCTCTCATTCGTTGGATCTTGGGCTTGTTCGTGGCGCTCGGCGCTCGGCACGGTGGCGTGGAGCGTCATCATATCCAGGGGCCGTAATGCGGGCGGACGGACGGACCGACGGACGGCGAACACGAGACCAATCAACACAACACGGCGGCCAAAGCGGGAAGACGGTCGCGTTTGGGCTGACCAGGCCATGGATGTCTGTTGGCCAGCAAATCGCGGTTGCTGTGCTGGGCCGCACTGTGGTATTGTGTGGAGATAGGAGGAGGCAACTGCGTTTGTTTGCGGCTCCGTGGTCTGTGGTCTGTGGTCGGGGGTAAGACAGCCAAAGCGACCTTTGTCCGCGGACACCTACCCATCAAAGCAACTTTGTGCTTTGGTCCAACGCCGGATATATACACACGCAAGCAGATTCTTGCATTGGCCACCACGAGTGCCCAATATGCGTTTTCGGTCCGCAAGAATGTGGTCTGCGGCCGGCCAGCCACAGGACCCAACTTCCCAAGAGCTCAAAGGAAACGGTCCGATCCGCCCTCATCGGAAGACGGAAGAGACAGCGAGAAAGTGCTTTGGGGTGTTTGCGCCGTCATAATGGCCGCTCTATGCGCGTTATGTCGCGCGCGGCCCCTCTTCAATCAAAATGAGACATGCTGTGCAATCTGTGGCCCGGCTCTGTTCCGCTTTGGTGCAACTCGCAGGACCGATTTGATTGGGGGATATAATGTGCATTGTGGTCGTGGCAAAAACGCTGTCCTTCCTCCTTTCAAGCTGAACAATTTTTGATGTTGTGGCTGTGAATCCCAGTGTTGCTCTGCTGGATATTCACTTGCCGCTTTTGAATTTTAGGGGCTGGGATTTATCGAAACTGTGCGCGCAATAGGATGGCGCGAGTGGCAAGACTTGGAGGAGAGAAAAACAGCTATTTTTGTGGAATATGAGCCAGAAATGCCGGAATCGAATCGAATGGAATGGCGGGCGTGGTCTCGCTGGCTTTTGAGCTGGCAGGTATGGATATAGGTCCACTGTAACAATTTACGTGGAGTTCCTCCTGTGTCCGAGGATCTGGGGATCCAAAGTCGCACAGTCCCCCAACAACAAGCCCGCAAATCCTGGCACAACTGTTGGACGACCGCAAACACACTTCCGGTCGGATTGCATTGCTTTTCCGCAGCTCCTCAAGCTCACAGCCAGTTGTTGCAAGTGCGAACTGAAAAGCAAGCAGGAATGATGGCAGCGAACCTACGCACCTTGCGTTGCCTGGGTTTCCCCACACAGTTGGCCCTGATAAATGGACCGCAGCTTTCAAAAAAGCGTGCTCAGCCGCTGGACGGCGGGAGATTAGGGGCGGCGCCGTAATCGGCTTCACAAGAAGCCGACAACGCCGCGAGCAAAGCGAGTTGTGCTTCGCGGTGCGCTGTGAGGTGATCGACTGTTTGCCAGCCAGCACAAAGGTCGCAAACTGGAAAAATCATGACACCATTTCTTTACAATTTTACAAGGCCAACAAGCGAACACTCAAGCAGACAAAAAAGCTGACTAAGTGCGCTTTTGTATTCTTGACTCAAGAGAAAGAGCACTTAGTCGGCGAGACTGCGAGAGAGCAACACACAACCAACGCTGGCTGCTGTGTCGAAGCGAACTTAGTCAGCTCAGCAGCACTGCTGGCCGTAACAGTGAGACCAATTTCTCATCAAAGTCCGTCCCGCCCGCCCTTGTGATCGAGCGCCATAGCGCAACCCCAATCAGCGCATGATTCCTCCAGGTCCCTCTCTGTTTGTTTTTGTGAAACTCTTGGGATTCCGGCCGGACCGAGCGAGCGCCTCATTCGTTCCCTCCTCATTCCTCATGTCGCGCTTTCCGCTCTCTCTCTCTCTCTTCTCGCTCAGGGGACTTTGGGGCCAGAGGTGATGGCATATTCGATTCAATTAGGACCTGGTGGTGGGGTGGCATATTCGATTCGATTAGGACTGTGGATTGCGCCGCTTGGAGCCGCGGACAGGGATGTGGAGAGCGACTTGGTGTAATCCGCGGTACCAACCTGAAAAACTGAACTCGAATCCGGAAATGAATGCCGATGGATTGTTGCGTCGGTCCGCCCGTCTTCCAGAATGTGCGGGTTTACGTCAGGTCTGACGTCAGGGACGAATCTCTCTGAGCAGCATAATTTTAGAAACCTTCTTCTTGTACAATGACTCTCTTCTATTACTTTCACACTAAAGGAACAGTAAGACACCGCTTTGTTTCTTCAAAAAGCAACATTTATCGCAAGTAGCTGTTATGAGAGGTCGTGGAACATTTCCTTCTTTTGGCTGGAGTGCTGAAATGGAAGGCTCCAGGCCAGTCCACTCGCCTGTCATTCCTGCAACGCGCAGGCAATCGACAGAAGATTCCGTTCCGCTCTTCGTCCAGTTTTCACAAGCGAGCTGCCGATTACCAGAAACCAAGCGGGGCAGCAACACCACCATTGCCACCTCGAAGTTCTGGGCTCTCCTGGACTTCTGGGAACTCAACTGGGATCCTGGAATCAAAAAGCCCTTCTTCTTCCTGGACCTCGCCGAGGGAAAATATTGAACAACATCGTGTCGCACACGCAGCGTCGTGCTTTGCTGTGTGCCTCATATAGATATAGAGTCAAGAGCGAGATTGTGTGTGTGTGTGTGTGGCTGATCTGAAAGCGTCCAACGTGCGCGCGCAGGTGTTCATCCGGATCTTCTTTCTTCCAGGGCTATGGCCACAAACGCTGATGTTGATCCTGATAAAAACAAAATATCCGCAACCTATATTTCCTGACTGTTGTTCGCAAAGTGAGTTCACCCAGGTCAAAAATGGGCAACTCTGCCTGAGAAGCTAGGGACACAAATGGTACCGTAGCCGACTGAACAGTGCGCTTGCTCTAAGATCATCATCATCAGCTCGCTGATTGTGGACCTTGACAGAGTACCTACAATTGGAGGGCCACAAAAGCGGCTTTTCCGCATCTACGGTACCAGCGAAGTGTATCCATACAGCCTTCAACTTGAAGCAGTTTCACCCAAAAAACACACACACACAAATCAACAATTGTCTCGTCCCAAAACTGACAGCCGGGCGAACTTTTGGCCGATCGACTGATAATTAGTGATGACTGCTTCGTTGGGTTTTTTTCTTTTTAATTTATCGATGAACACAATTGACACTGCGGTGTCGATAGATGGTGATTGATGACTGCTTTTGCTTTCCTCCCATCGTCGCTGCGCCTCATCACCACCTGACACGTGCCGCGAATTTGGAAGGCAACGTCGGAGGACACTGGCCCAGGCTCCACGTCTCAGCCAGCTCGCTCCGTGCTTCGTGCTTCGTGCTTCGTGCACGCGGTGAGCATTGCGGCTACCCGCACACACCCAGGACGGACTGGCTGCTGCTGAGCGTCTCGACACGACGCGTTGGAGAAGAGGTCGATACAATTCAAAGTGTTGCTTGTGGGTCTGCCGCTTCCAGATACTTACACTTGTGAGGGATCTGTCTAATAACACTTCTCGGCTCATCCACATGACCCAATTTGTTCGTCACTTTTTTTTTCTGTCAGCTTTGGTCGGCTGGTCGTCGAGCTCGAGTCGAGCTGCAGCATTGCGTTACTGGCCAAGTGAGTAGTGTTTGTGTCCCTCCGTGAAATTGAGGTGTACTTTGCTCGGCGCGCGCACGCCAGTGCCACAAATCCGAACACAGCTCGTGTGCAAACGCGGCAGGAACATCAGCACAGTAGCAAGCGAGCAGCAATAGAGGAAATATAAAACAAAACGACGAGCTTAACAAGCCATGGCGACCGCAAGCCAAGCGCTAGAAACAGCAACTTTTTGTATTTTTGCCTGGTGGGAATACAGTACCTTCTCGAGAGGCAAGCATCCGGATTTTGTTTCACTGGCAAAAGCGAGAGCCTCGCTCGTCGAACGACCAGAACTGACAAAACAAACAACATCCAAGTCATTTTTCGATATTTCAAATTCCATGGTAAATGTTAAAAAAAAAAATGACTTGAAAAAGTGTCTTGAAAAATAGAAATACGCACACAGACAGCTAAAACCACTTTTTGAGACCGTAAAACCACAGTTTGGAGACTGTCAAGTGCGTGTCGGAGCGGTGGAGTTTGGGTTATTTTGTAAAATGTTGAGGATTCTCACTACTGCTACAACATGTTCACTTCGCTGGCTCCAGTTTTCAAGGATTGCTGATCCTTCCAACACTTCTCTGAGTTTTATCATCCGACGCGCGCGCAGATCTGAAAGACAATATCGGGGAGGCACTGGTCCAGGATCCCGATCTCCAGGCTTTGCGTCTCAGCCCCGGTTCTCCGCGGTCTCCTTCTGAAGTCCCAGCCATCTCGGCGAATAGACGCACTGCGGCGAGCATCCCAGGTGTTGGCAGCTCCTTCGAGGCAGCCGCACGCAGACTCAGCACCGACTGGCTGCTGAGCGTCACGACGCGTCGGAGTAGTGCTCGGTACTGCTGGCTGGGGTGGTGTCCGCTCTCAGGTACTCCGCCGTCGCTGCCAGTGATCCCACGAAGACTGCGCAGTGCTTCGGGGTTGGTGAATTGCTCGGGAGGCATTACCGTCATCATCGTTGTCTTCTCTGCGGACTGTACCTGGGCACTACTTTGAAGGAAGACGAAGCTCTGCTTGCGTCTTGAGGCGATCAGTGAGACGGTTGCTGGTGACGATGACGGAGCCAGCGGCGCGCATTTTTCTTGTAGCATGGACGTGTAGAACCACGTCACGCGCTGCATCATAGTCCACTGCAGGACGTCCGGGAGCTTTGCAGGCTGCGCTGCTACCGTCGTTCTCAGAGCACTGGCATCGCCTGCTTCGCGTCCGTTAACACCACCACCACTCACCATCATCTGACCCTCGGACGCCAGCGTGTCAAGTACCACGCGCGTCAGGTCCACGAACGGCGCATTGCGGAAGAGCTTCTGCACGCAGCTCACGTAGCTCTGCAGTTCCAAGGCTGCGTGCTGAAGACTGCAGCGTAGCGTGCAGGCGAATGGGGATGATGTCCCTGCCGAGCCAGCAGCACTAGAGCTGTTGCTGTTGCTGTTGCTGTTGCCACCCAGGTTTGAGAACTCGACGAGTCCGCGCAAGAAGCGCACGATGCACAGGCGCACATGGCGCTCGACGAGGTTCGCCAGGTTGCTGGTCCTTGGTGCCTCGGTATCGCTCGCCATGTGGGTGTGAAGCGCACTCGCCAGCTTGAAAAGCGCTTCGTCCGCCTTGGCTAGCGAGCCAAGAACACTACAGCCAGCACCACGCGGTGTTCGAAGAGGTCCACCGAGCTTTGTCTTCCCAGAGCTCCTCCGCATGCTGGTGATGGCCGAGGGGAACCGGTACTCGGAGCTCTTGACGCCCACTGCTGTTCAAAGACGATGGTGAAGAGGACGCAGCAGCGACTCGGGACTCGCGGTGCGACTTCTCAACCTTGCTGCCGTGGAGAGGGTCGCCAGGGCTGCTGCTGAGGTGTTGCTGGTTCGCACGGTTTGCGCTAGTAGTATGCAAAGCGGCTTCATGGGTCACTACGGAGTCGATAGCACGCTCCAGCTGTACTCCAATGGCGCTCTCCATCTGCTGGTAGAGCTCCTGCATTAGAATTGCTTGCTCCTGCGCTTCGGCCTCTTCGACGACCTCGTCCAGCGCGTAGGCTCCAGATCGTGGTGTCGACGATTTCCAACATTGTGATTGCTGCTTGTGCGCCAGCGCCACCCGAGAGAACCAGTAGTTGCTGGTGCATTCTCTCGAAATGGCTGGCGAACCACCACCATTTCGAGAGCTGCGCGTGGAAATCCAGCAAACTGGTCGCGCTCTCGACGTACCTGGAGTGCGAACACGCGTGCTCCACCCGTTTGAGTAGCGACTTTGGTAGCTCTTGGGTAGTACTGCTGCTTGAGAGCAGGACGACACTGAGCTGTCTCCACTCGCGACGCCAGGGCGAGGCTTTGGCTTGGCACTGTGTCCCATCTCTGCCAGCACGAGAAGACCTAGGTACGGGGCGATAGCGCTCCTTCACGGCAAAGCTGCGCAGGATCTGAGGGTCCACCGGTTGCTTTCTACTAGGGCTCTCTCCACTCTGGGGGTCCTCGCCTCCATTATTGCCAAGGAGCTCTTGGATCTCGAACGCGATCGCATCGGCGTCACCACAGGTCAGGAACTCTTCGTAGTAGCCTTTCACAAAGCCCACATTCTGCTGAACCAGTGACCGCAGTCGGTGCGTGAGTGCCCGCAGATGCCCGCGTTGCCCGTGAAGGAGCTCTGGTTTCGGGCCAAGTGCTTGGATTTCACGTGCGCCGGCAGCAAAAGCTGTCGGTGTGATGGTTGGTCCTCGTGGCACAGCAGCCACTCGATCTCGTCCCGCGCGACGCGACAGGCGCCGAGCACTACGGGGAACAGTGGCGCCACGAGCGCCGCGTTCTGGGTGAGCAAATGGGTGCAACTTTGCAGGAGCCACTTGGCAAACTGTGCGCGCTGCGCGTGCTGCTCGGCGCAGGTGCGCAGCGCCTGTTTACTTAGCGCGCTCATGAGCTTCTTGAGCGACGTCTGTCCGGAGCTTGATGAGGAACTTGACAAAGTCGACGACGATGAGGACGATGGTGCGGATCCTAGCGAGCCGCCGCCCAAAAGTGTGGACGCGATCTGCTGGTAGAGCAGCGTGTGCAGGTTGACGCAAAAGTCTCGGAACGCCGGCAGCACGAGCCGGTCCTGCGCGATGACGTGCACGAAGTCCCAGAGCTGCACGCTGTTGTTCCCAGCAGCTCCAGAAGGTCCGCAGCGGAACGAGGATGAGGATCGGAGCTGCTGGGGCAAGCACAGCACAGTGCGGCGCAGACCACCCATGCCTCCTGCTCGTGGCTGTACAACAGATCCTCGTAGACCCCCAGCGCTGCATAACTCCCGTGGAAGAAGCTCTCAATGTCGAAGCATCCCTGGTTGCGGAGCTGCTCGAGGTCGTGGCAGCCGATGAAGCTCTCAAAGCACGAGATCGCGAGCGCCGACAGGTTCCGCGCGATCTCGCCGCCATCCGGGTGCTGCTGGAAGTCCTGCTGGATCTTGACGAGCGGGTTGGTTCGAGCCAAAGTAGAGCACGTACTCCCTCAGGTGGTGATCCACGTGGTCCAGCGGCGAGTACATGGACGCACTTGGGTCCACAGGTCCAGCTGCCGAGCCTGGCCCTAGATTTCCGAGGCTTCCAAACCCAGACCCCAAGCCAGGCTTGGCGAGGTACTGGGAGAACGTGTGCACCGAGAGCAGACTCGGGATGGCGTGGCAGGACGTCCAGAGCAGGCGCACCTCGACGTACTTTGTGAGCGTGTTGAGCAGCAGCGCCGTGAGCAGCCGGTGCTTGTCGAACGTCAGGTAGGCCGACTCGGCGAAGAACTGGGTCAGGATCCCCCACGCGGCGCGCTGCCAGTGGTGGAGGCGCTTCATCAGGTGGAACACCTTCTTCGCGACGAAGAGCAGCGCGTTCTTGGCGTCTGGGTGCTGGTTCTGCTTCTGGTTCTTGGTGTCCGGGTACTGGGTCTGGTTCAGTTGTGGTGGCGGCTGGAGCGCCAGCTGCGCGTGCATCTTCTCCACGGGCACGGGCTGCTACGTGAGGAACTGCTTGGTGAAGAACTTGAACGCGCTCTCGGCCTCGCTGGAGCTCAGGCGCGCGCAGAGCTTCGGCACGCTCAGCCCGTTCTCAAGGGCTTCTCCGCCTAGGCAGCTACTAGCGCTGATAGTATTGCGAGTGTTGGTGGTTCTTCGAGAAGTAGGCTTTGTCACGAGCTTCATGAAGAACGCGAGCCGCGCCATTAGCTCGACAAAGAAGATCAAGGGTTTGCGACCGCAGACTGCGGGATTAGAGAGCGAGAACGGTTCTGTTGGTGTTGGGACTGCTGGTGGTCGAAGGTTCGACGGCAGCCGCATGACCATCAAGCAAATGGTACGAAATCGTGATTTGCTAGCCAAAAACCAATCGCATGGAGTGTATCGACCATTTCATTCTGTGATGTGTGTGGGATTCGTAGCTCAAGAACGAGGCTCGGTCGGCGGGCGTCCCGGTCGCGCGCGTGACCCAGCGGGTTCAGATCGACGCGGAGAACGGAGACGAAGTTTCGCTGCGGGATGACGGCAGGGAAGGAGAAGAGCAAGCACGCTCATTAGATCAACATCAACATCACCTGAATCAGAACCAGAACCGGAACACGAGAAGGAATGCTGGTGGTTCCCACCGCAGTATCCCAGACACCACTCAATCAACACCACTTGGTAGTGGGACGAGTGATGGCGGAAACAGCAAGACGAGTGAGCTGGACGACAAGGATGAGGAGCAGAGCATCATCCACCGCTTGTTTCAGCCGTCGACTGGCGCGTTACTACCAAAGCGCAGCCCCAGCCAACGGATTCACAAGACCAGCGGCTCAATCCAGCTGCTAAGTCAACTGCACCGCGACGAAAACGGCGAAGTCTCATCAGGTCAAAAGCAGCTCTTTGGCTCGCAGTCGATTCCGAATTTCCCAACGTGCTCGGCAGCGTCCACTTTGGTCGACTCGATGAACGCAAAGTTCACCAAGCAGCTCGACCAAGCGACCTACGAGGTATGTCCGCGTCCACAGATTGGCTAACTTATCCTGGAATCTGGTGGCAGGTTATTGACTTATACCCTCTATGATCAACTGTTGCTGATGATGAGGTAGAAAATCCTGGCGTTCCAGGAGAAGCAGCTGTCCGTCGACTCGCTCCACATCCAAGCAGGTTTGTGTCTGTGTTGCTGCAATCCTAGCTAGCTAATCAGTCACCTCCCAATGCTTTCTATTGGCTTTGTACGCTTTTGTTGAAACTCAACTCCCTTTTGTGTGTTACCAGCGGTGGGAGACTACTACCAGAGCGAGCGCATGCTGCAAAAGCAGCGGAACAACCAAGTTCTGAGTGCGCAGGCCTCAGCAGCGAGCCACCACCACCACTCATCTGTAGCTCCTCCTCATTCCGCAGCAGCATCCATACCGTCGATAGCTATCGAGACCACCATCGAGGACTCGCTGAGCAAACTGAAACTCCGCAACGCCGTCGACCTGGCGAACACGCTGCTGGACCCCAAGCAGCAGAAGCGCATGCTGCAGACGCTCATCGACGCGGATGAGAAAGTGATCGAAGAGGAGCGCGTCGCGCAGGAGCAGACGGCGCACAAGTACCGGCTGCACCTCACCAACGCGCGCAGCTACACGCCGCACGACAACAAGTAGATCGAGGAGCTCGCGCGCAAAGTCAACAACACGTCCGAGTCCCCCTGGCAGAGGCGCAACTGGAAAGCCATCGAGGTGCAGCAGCAAAGGCAACAACGACAGCTACAACAGCAACCTCTGCCTGGGAGCGCATGCACCAGGACCCGACCAACCTCGTGCGCAAGCACCTGAAGCGGAGGTTGTACCAACACGCGCAGGAGGTTCAGATCGGCGGCACGCAGTTTTCCTATTCGTCGCTATTTAATTAGAAGTGAGCTAGTCCTTAGCGTGGTTGGCTAGTCAGGCTGGCTTAGGAATCACTTGACCTCTTGGTGAGAACGAGAGGTAGTTGAACTCATCCATCGGCGCCAGCGCAGTCACTGGAGCCTGGGCGATCGACGAATGGCGCGAGTCGCCCAGCAAATCGGTGTCGTCGTCCTGAACTGCTGTTGACTTAGCGCTCTTCTCTCCATTCACTGTCGGGTTCTTCTTGAACGGGTTGCGGAACTTTGGTTGTGCTGTTGCTGTGGTTGCTGCAACTGCTGGTTTGTCAGGCGAGCTTGATGGTATCGACTTAGCGTCTTGAGACTGAGGCTGGGTTTTCTCTGGGGAGGACGAGCCCAAGTTTGAAGAAGAACTGGGCAACTTCATGGACGCCTTGCGCTCGGGAAGCAGCAGTGAAGCCCCGCTCGGCGCGAACGTCGACCCGCGGATGCTCTCGGCGTCGAGCGGATCCAGTTTTGAAGGGGACGAGGAGCCTGACGGACCTGAAAACGACGCCGTTGTCGACTTTGCCGGCGCGATCGTCTTCCGGTAGCTGCTGGGCGGATGGTCCGTTGTCGCGCGGGACTTAGCTCCTCCGCCACAACCTTCTAAGTCCACACATTTGCTGCTGCCCATGATCGGGTCGAATTTCAACAGTGAGTGGGGACTTAAGTTGCCTCCGCCGCCAGCGCCGCCACTGCCGCTATCCCCGCCTCCTAAGCTGATGGGCAATAGTTTGCTGCCGTTGCCCCCAGTCGGGGACGTGTTGCCTTTCGGCGACGCCAGCGCGTACGAGGGTGCTCTCTGAGGTAGGCCAAGCTGGAACTTCTTTGGCGAGCGACTATTTCCACCGCTATTGCTGCTAGGGCTGCTGGAAGAAGAATGCTTGGCCTGCATCGCGCCTCGGTGGTTCTCAGTCGTGCTGTGGTCATCTGGATAGTCATGATGGTGATCTTCGTTGCCATTATCATCATTCTCGTCGTCGTTCGTGGCGAGGACTTCGTTTAAGCCGATCGCCAGAGACGCCATGAGGAACGGTTCTTCTTGGCCTCAGCATGATGCTGCGGAGATGAAGACGAAGGGGATGGGAGCGAGATGCTGTTGGTGCCATAGTGTCCACCACTAGGAGGAGACCCTGACGATGACCCCAACGGCCCTGGTGACCCGGAGAGGTCGAGCGCGATGTCCGGCAGCTTTCGACTCGATGCTGAAGCTGATGACACGGAAGCTGAGGTTGAGGCTGTCGTCGTGAGTGAGGACGACGAGTGCGAGGTGGCTTTGTAGTTGCTGGAGCGTATGGACGCTGGCGGCTGCTGTCTAGAAGACGGTGGGCTGGAGGGCGACGGCTGTGCCACCTGCAGAATGGAGCTCGGGGGTCCACTGCTGCCTTTGCCTTCGTCCCCCCACTCGGAGGAGCAGTCCAGGTCGATCGCATCGTCCATGAAGCTCATGAGGCTCTTCTCGTCTAGGTCCTGGGCTGCTGAGGACGACGCCATCGTGGCTATTGACGCTCTCTGGAGTTCGTGAGGGGCTTGGCTTGGCTGTCGTAAGGCTCCGAGACGGATTGGACTGGACTGACAGACAGCGAAACACACACGCACACGCACAAAGCCCGCAACGTCAGAGAGGTTTTGCTATTTCGGAAAGCTCAACCTCTTTGCGATACATTTATAGTAAGAGCTCGTCGACAGTAACCATTTTCATTTTCTATCTCCCCAGTTACTTACTAGGACTGGGTCTCATTTACATACTCACACTTTTGACACTTAGGGTCGCCCACATGGACCTTGACGGTTGATTGATTGAAGGCCGCCCGGCAGTAGCACTCGGATCACTCGAAGGGCTGGTAGTCGTTCGCGTTGTTCGACATGGTCGAGTCGTTGCGCAGCAGCCGCGGGTTGCCGCCGAAGAGCGGCTTGAGGTACTTCTCGTCCACTTCGACCCACATGTCGTGCACGCTCTGGCTGCCGGGGGGCGAGTCGTACTTGGTGCTCTGGCTCAGCAGCAGGTACTGCTGTTCGTCCGAGACGTGCGAGAGCGCGTGGGCGTCGTGCAGGTGCTGCAGCAGCTTGTCGTCGCTGGACAGCGGGACCTCGGGCTCGGCAGCACCTTCACCATGGCTCTCGTCCTTGCTGCCACTCAGGTTCAGTCGCGCGAGCAGCGGACTCGTGCCCATACCGAAGAACACGGTCGTGAAGAGCACTGTGAAGAGCGTGGCGCTCTTCAGGATCGCCGCGTGGTCCGGGTTCGACGTCTGCACGTTGAGCACGAGCGCGAACGCGATGGCGCCGCGCAGACCCGAGAACCAGATCACGAGCATGTACGCGAACGGGATCTTGCGGCGCGCGCTGCGGCCCAAGTTCGCTAGTGAGCACAACGGGAACGTGTTGAGCGCTCTTGCCACGAGACAGGCGCCGACGGTCGCGAAGATGAAACCCCAGTCCCAGAGCAGCGAGTCGCGGAACGCAAACACGCTGATGCCCAGGTAGAGGTAGATGAAGTTCTCCGAGAGGAACGCGAGCGTCGAGAGCAGGTACTTGAACGCGAACGAGCTCGCCTTGGAGATGTTGTACATGTGGTAGTGGCGGATGAACACGCCGCTGAAGAAGACGGCGAGCAGGCCGCTCAGGTCGCAGAGCTCCGCAGTCACGTAGCTCGCGTAGGAAGAGAGCAGGATGATCGAGATCTCGTACGTCGGGTGCTCCTTCAGCGCCGCGTCCGAGTGCAGCAGCATGTACGCGGACGAGTAGCAGATCACGCCGGCGAGCGCCACGGAGCCGACGCCGATGCCCACGAACTGGAACACCATGGACGACGCCACGGCCAAGTTCACCTCAGAGTTGCCGCTCTCGACGAACTCCTTGAAGAGCGTGAAGATCACGATCGCCACGGCGTCGTTGAGCACGCTCTCGCCAAACACAAGGTTGAACAGCAGCGGCGGCGCGTTCGACTTCTTGAACACGAGCAGCGTCGCCACCGGGTCGATCGCCGAGATGAGCGAGCCGTAGAGGAACGCCTCGGCCGATGTGAGCTGCGTGATGAGCCCAATGTTGCCGAGCCAGATGAGGATGCCGCCCGTCGCGAACGTCGCGATGAGCGTGCCGACGATCGCGAGTAAGAGAATGGCCAGGAAGTTGGAGAAGAAGCCCTTGCGCTGCGTGTTGAAGCCCGCCTCGAGGATGATCGGCGGCAGCAGCCCGAAGAACAGGATCTGCGGGTCCAGCCCGGCGCTGTGCACGCGCTATGAGAGGTTAACCATACGATCGTAGAGAACACGCTGCGTGTGAATCTTCGGCAACATGGTGCATCGACGGCAATGAGTACAATGCAAGTGGCTTACCGTCTTGGACATGATGGAGAGCATCCCGCCGCACTGAGACGAGGACACACGAGCAAGGAGGGAGAGCAGCACATGGCAGTAGAGTCATTATGATCAGAACCCATACCCATAGACACATAGACCAATGCATATATGTACAATGATATATGGACGCACCGCGAGCCCGAGGAAGATGGCCCATGCGGACGTGGAGAGCAGCGGCGCGCGCTTCTGGCGGTCGATCCGGTACGCGACGTTCACGAGCAGCAGCTGCGTCACGGCGCACGCGAGCAGCTCCGCGCCGGTCCAGCGCTTCTGCTCGTCCGCCGACTCCTCCATTGCGATATGCAGGTGGTGATGGTGATAGACAGGTGCTGCTGGTGCTGCTGGCGGTGGCGTCACTTGGTGGCTGCTTGCGAAATGACGGAATGAAGAGCGCGGTCGCTTGCTTGTTCTCTCTCTCTCTCTGCCTTTCCTCCTCGGTGTGTTAGGTGGTTGTCTCTCTCTTTATGACGCAGTGGGTCTCGATGATTCGTGGTTGACAAACACTCCTGCAAGTGGTTGCGTGGTGAGATATCAATTATTTAAGGTTCTTAAAGTATTAACAAATACGTGCAAAACCTTTTGAAATTGAGTCACTGGGATGATCGTTTTGAAAGGGTAATAAATACTCGGTTCTGTGGATGACACGCAAAATTAAAAGCTCTCATCTCATCTCATCCATCTTGCATCTTGCATCCCTTGCACAGCAGCCATTTTCAGGGAAGAAGGAGAGACTAAACAGGACGACACGCCGGGCATAAACGCGCTTGATCTGTGGGAGTAAGCGGCCAAGCGCACAGCAGCATACAGTAATAGGCGCCTCGTGGGAAAGCTCTGTGCGTCACGTCTGCTGTGGCGCCTGCCCTTGGCGCGGCTTGCCGCCGAAGAGCGGCTTGAGGTGCGTCTCGTCGAGCGCCACCCAGAGCTCGCGCACGCTGCCGTACTCGAGCGCGCCGCCCACGCCGTCTGCTGTGAGCGACTCGGGCGCCTCTTCGATCAGCACAGACGCCTCATCGCTGTTGTTATTGCTGGTAGCGCTGGTGCCGCTGCCATGGTGGTGCTGGTGTCGCTTGACTCCTTGGCTGAGCTGGAGCACACGCAGCAGCGGACCCGTCGCCATCCCGAAGAGCTACGTACCAATCCGCAAAGTAATATCAGGTTCCAGTCTGTAACAAGCGAATACCAGCACTACGCTGTCCTAACTCAAGTACGTACGATGGTGGTCGAGAGCACGGTGAAGAGCGTCGAGGCGCGCAGGATGTCGGCGTGGTCCGAGTTCCCTGCAGTGCGCACGTTGAGCGCGAGCGCGAACGCGATCGAGCCGCGCAGTCCCGAGAACCAGATCACCATCATGTACTTGACGGGGATCCGCTGGCCCTGTCGCCGACAGAGGTTCGCGAGCGCGCACAATGGGAACGTGTTGAGCGCTCGCGCCACGAGACACACGCCACAGCTCGCGCCGATGAAGCCCCAGTCCCACTTGAACAAGTCCGAGACTTCGGTACCCAGGGCCAGCAGTACATGTACACAACAACAACCAGGTGAGCCAGCATTGGCGTAGGAGTGAGTGAGTGAGTGGGTACAGACAGATACACTGTAGTACTTACATGCGAACACGCTGACCCCAAGGTACGTGTAGATAAAGTTCTCGGCCAGGAACGCGATCGTCGAGAGCAGGTGCTTGAATGTGGCGGCGCTCGCCTTGGAGATGTTGTACATGTGGTAGTGCCGGATGAACACGCCGCTGAAGAAGACGGAGAGCAGGCCGCTGAGCTGGAAGCCCTCACCCGCGACGTAGCTCGCGTGCGCCGACAGCAGGATCACTGACGTCTCGTACGTCGGGTACTGCCTCATCGCGGCATCTGAGTGCTAACACAGACACACAGAGTCACTGTAAGTATGGAGCTCATGAGGGACCACAGAACCTAAGGACACTGTACTTTGAGGATGAACGCGGACGCCAGACAAATCGTCGCCGAGAGCACCACGGAGCCCACGCCGATGCCGATGAGCTCGCCCGCCAGCTCGCTTGCGGATCGCCACGTCAGTGGGGAATCGTTCTCTTCCAGGACGGACTGCTGGAAGAGTCCGGTGATCACGATCGACACGGCGTCGTTGAGCACGCTCTCGCCAAAGAGCAGATTGAAGAGCAGGCTCGGCGCGCGGCTCTTCTTGAGCACGACCAGCGTCGACACCGGGTCGATCGCCGAGATGAGCGAGCCGTACAGCAGCGCCTCGGCGGGTTTGAGCTCCGTGACAAAGTCGAAACGGCGGCCGAGCCAGAGCAAACCGCCGGCCGTCGCGAGCGTCGCGACGATCGTGCCCATGAGCGCGAGCAGCAGGATCGCCCAGAAGTTGGAGAAGAAGCCCTTGCGCTGCGTGTTGAAGCCCGCTTCGAGGATGATCGGCGGTAGCAGACCGAAGAAGAGGATCTGCGGGTCCAGCCCCGTGCCGCTCGCCCGCTTCTTGGACATGAGCGACAGCAGCGCGCCGAACTACAGGACAGGGTAAACCCAGGCAACACATAAGGCGGAGTGAGCTTATGAGTCGGCCAAACCAAGTGCAGCGAGACCAATAAGGCGAGTATGCACGCACCGCGATGCCAAAGAGGATCGCCCAGGACGCTGTCGACAGGCACGGCACCGACTTGCTGCGGTCGATCTTGTACGCGATGTGCACGAGCAGCAGCTGGATGAGCGCCGAGATGAGCAGGTGGCGACCCGTCCACTGCTGCTCCTCTTCGGGCTCGGTGGACTCCATTTACGAAGAACTCTGTGTCGTTTGGTGTGAGCTCGTATCCGAAAATGGGGTGTTGCGTAACTTTTGATACTGCTGAAGGAGTTGGTCGTTCACAGATAGATAGATGATATCTGGGAAGAAGACCAGCTATTACAGCCTCGTCCTTTAGTCAACCCTGAGAAAGGCGCTTGGCTTGGTGGCTGCTTTTTCTCGTTTTAATACCCAACGGTGCGATCGAAATGATCCAGTAACTGAGCCCCAATTGACGACGGTTGGCTGGCTGATTGTTGGCTTTGGCTGGATGGCAGTCCGATAGTTGGCAAGTGAGGTGAGCTCTTCATTACCCATTCGACCAACCAGCCAGCCCATCATCCCAATCAGCAGCAGCAATGAACGAGCTGAAGCGCGAGCAGTGGACGGGCGGCGAGCTCCTGGTCTGCGCGCTGCTGGAGCTGCTGATCGTGCACATCGCGTACAAGATCGACCGCCAGAAGACCGCGCCGCTGCTCTCGACTGCTGCATGGGCGATCGTACTCGGCGTTGGGGTAAGTGCGTGGCTTCTCAAGTCCGTCCCATTGTATCTGCGTTTGCTTGGTCAGGTCTAACATGTCAAACTTTGTGGATTGTGTCCAATGTGTAGTTCGGCCTCGTGCTCTCCTCTATCTATCTCCAAGGCGGTAAGCTCGAATTCGTCATGAACTTTGCTATCCTCGTCAGTCTATTGAAGGTGCTAAACCTTCCTTTTCTATCTTGTACTACCACGTATCTCCAATCTTCATAGCGCGCGACCGACATTGGACTGGACCCGCAGATCCTCTTCTTTGGGCTGCTGCCGCTGATCGTGCTCGAAGCGGGCTTTAGCACGCAGCACCGCGGTTTCTTCGCGAACCTGTGGGACGTTTTCCTCTTGGGCGTGGTCGGCACCGTGGCGTCGTCGATCCTCACTGGCACGCTCATCTACTGGCTGGGCCAGACGACGTGGCTCACGGCGTCGTTCACGCCCGCCGAGTCCATGCTGTACGGCTCGCTGATCTCGGCGATCGACCCGATCGCCACGCAGCTGGTGCTCCGGAAGAGCCACGTGCCGCCGCTGATCCCGGAACTCATCTTTGGCGAGCGCTCGCTGAACAATGCGATCAGTACGTACAAGGTCTCAAATTTGAGTTATAAGCTATTGCGATTGTGGTGGTGACTGTGGCTCAACTGTACTTGATGTGTCCTTTTGTGTCGGTTATTGTTGTTAGCGATCGCGATCTTCAATCTCTGTCAGATGCGCGTGCAGAACGATAACACGCAGATGAGCACTCTGAATGCGCTGAGTCTGCTCGCAGAGCTGGTCGGCATCGGCGCCGGCTCGCTCGCGTTGGCTGCAGTCGTCGGGTACTCGTCCGCGTACCTGCTGCGCGTAAGTACTGAAATTGGTTCTGCTCGATGCCGAAGATGCCTGATACTTGATAGCTAACACATCGAATGCTGTATTGTGCAAATAGCAATCGGACGATGTGCTGCGCCAGCACCAGGCGTACGAGATCTGCACGCTGCTGCTCTTCGCGTACGCGAGCTACCTGGCGGGCGAGTTTTTCCAGCTGAGCGGCCACTTGGCAGTGTTCTTCAGCGGCGCGTTCATCCGCCACTACCACCTGTACAACATCTCCAAGGCGAGCGCCACGACGTTCAAGAACCTGTTGCCCACGTTCTCATTTCTCGCCGAGAACTTCCTCTTCATCTACCTGGGCGTGAACCTGTTCGCTTGTGAGTATCAGCTTGCTGTCTCAGTGTGCAATGCCTGGTACAGTCAGTACATAAGTCTAATGCTTTGATTGTGTATCGATCTGTTGTGTGAACAGATTCGGACACGTTCGAATGGGACTGGAACTTCACGCTCGTGAGCTTTGGCGTCTGTCTGGTCACGCGCGCGCTCATCGTGTTCCCGCTCATGCACATCTCGAACCTGTGGCGCCAGCGCTCGATCCCGTTCAAGTACATGGTCGTGATCTGGTTCTCGGGCCTCCGCGGCGCGGTCGCGTTCGCGCTGTCGCTGAACGTGAGGAGCACCGCGGACTCGAGCCACCACGCGGCGATCATGCGCAGCTCCACGATCTTCACAGTGCTCACGACGACCATCGTATGTGGACACACTTGCTTGTTTTGCTTCGTTCGTATGCCTGAGTACCTGAGTACTTGTGGAAAGTGCTCATGATGATGTGGTTGTCTGTTGTGTACTATGTAGCTGTTCACGATGGCGACACGACCGTTGCTGTATCTGCTGGGACTGTCCCACACGTGTCGAGAGCACGCGCGCGATCGGCTCCACTCGGCCTGCAGCCATGACACAAGGTGAGCTCAACTTGACCAAAGTATCTTTTCTTTGTCCATCTCAAGTGGACACTTTTGACTGAACTGCAACTATGCTTATGGACGGGTATTCGTGCAGAGAGTCCGAGAGCTCTCCGTTGCTGTCTGCCAGCTCGGAGGAAGAGGCCGCGTGGATCCGCGACACGTGGAACGAGTTTGACGAGCGCCACCTGCAGCCGCACTTTGGCGGCAGCACCACGCCGCACCCAGCGATCAACGAAGAATCCTGTCCCAATATTGAAAATCCGTGAAAAGCCCCCTGTTTGAAGAAGAATCAGCTGCGAGTGGATCTGATTCTTCTACTCGACCGTTTGCTGTAAGTTGTCTGTCGGCTTGTCAATTTAATCCGTCGGGGTATTTGTTGAACACCTCGGTAGCTAAGTGAAATTTCACTTTTCATATCGAAAAGTTCAATTTTCACTAAAAGCTTTCCAAGCACCACCATACTGAACTCAAGTCACATGACAATTGAAGAGGTTCAGGGATTGACCATACTGAAATCAAGTCACGAGCCTGGAAGCGAGAGTGTGTGTTCCTGAATGTTCGAGAACGAATGAAGGTAAATGTCACGACGTGACGCTCCCGCGTCACCGATTTGCCACGTCGACATGACCTGTCAACGAACGAGCGAACACAAGCGCACGCATCCACAATCGCCGGCTTGCGTTCTTTTTTCTCACAACCCAATCAACCAGCTACCACTCAAGCAACAACAACTCATTCACACAACAAAGCAGGCATGCAGGCCATCTTCACGCTCGCGCTCGTGCTCAACGCGTGGCTCAGCGGCGGGTCCGCCTGCGTCGACGCCGCAGCAGACGCTCCGACACCCGTGCCAGCGCCAGCGTCCTTCCCAGCAGCGCCGGTGGCCTCCTCCTCAGATGCACCAGCAGCGGCTGCTGCCAGTCACACGGAAGTGGGGCTGCACGCCTCGAGCCGCGTCGCAAGCGTCGGCAGTGCCCGTGGCGCGGCACCCGCGACGATCATCGCGCGACGGAACCTCGACGGCGACTACAGCTACCAGCACCCGACGCTCTCGGCGGGACGTAACGGCCAAGCGCCGCCGCGAAAGATCAACACGTAGAGAGTGCGCGTTCTCATAGCACCACGCCCCACATAAAGGGGAATGAATACCTTCACAGTAGTTATGTATCATCAAATATAGTCACATTACATGTACTTGCATCTCGCTTCGATACAACCCAGGCAAGAGCTGCTGACCCCAGCTCTTTGGCACATCCATGCATCTCCATCGGCCATGCGTTGTCGGTGAGACCCGAGCGAGTGAGTCAGTCTGCCGAGCTTTCAGGATCTGCCGGTCATGGCAGCACCCATCGCGCCAAGATGTCTCTCCTCCCAAGTCCCCAGCCAATTTGGGACTTGGATCCAAGCGATCGGATCAGATATGTAGATAGATAGATCGCCGCCTGTGGATGGGTGCCTGTCGATCTATGATTGGCGTTCACAGTCGGTGCCCGATCTTGATAGCCAAGGCATCGTAAAAATACACCCCACTCACTGGCTTTCCATGTCTGTTTTCGTTCCGAGAGATAATATTAGGAGTTGGCTTCTCTCAAACCTGCACTCCTCAACATCACAGGAGAGATCCTGGCTTGAGCTGAGATCGAAGGCGAGCAGCTCATCGTCATTTCGACTCCAGCTCTCCATTCCATTCCCGCTTCTCTATCTATCTATCGCTGCTCTACTCTGAGTTGTGAGTTCTCCCCAGTCAGCCAAGTCAGGACGACTCTGCACGGAGGCAACGGCGCCACTCTGGACCGGAACATGGCGTCGCGGCAAAGTAGCAATAGCACTGGCGGAGGCGGCTTTGTCGTGAGCCCCACGTCGCTAACCCAGTGGAGGTCGCTGCAGCAGCAGAACGCCGAGCAAGTGGACCTGAGCAAGCTGCTCGAGTCCATTCGAGTCACGCTCCGCAACGGAGGCATCATGTGCGTATCACTATATACACATCATCGGAACATACCCCAGGGCTTTTTGACTGACGCTTCCTCTATGTCGTGTGCTTCATGGACCTACAGGGCGTGGGTGAACCTAGGCCTGAACCTCGAGAAATCATTCGCGCAGAGCGAGAACGCCGGTCTGGGCAAAGGCAGCGTCAAGCGTGTGTTCAACGAGACCAACGTCATGGTCTCCGATGTGGTGAGCTTGCGTTTGATACCGTAGTCCTTCTCTAAGAACGCCTCCCAGTCTGGACTAACCATCGGCTATGTATCGTTCGTCACCTTAGGACGCGCGCGCGATCGTCAAACACATCGCGAACGACGACCACGGCAAAGTCTCCCCTGACGCGATCAAGAACCTCATCTGCGGCGTGCTGACCGGACGACGCCTCGACTTGGTGCAGAGCGTCTTCGAGGTACTTGACCGCAAGCGCGTCGGGTACATTTCCTTTTCGGACATCGTCGCGGCGCGCGACGCGGCCAAGCACCCGAGCGTCATGTTTGGCGAGAAGAGCGTCGAGCAGGTCCAGGACGAGTTCCAGAGCTCGTTCCAATGTGCGACGCGCAACATCGGCACGAACTTTGTGAACCTGTACCAGTGGACGAGTTACTTCCAGTACATCTGCGGCCACGTGCCCAGCGACGAGTACTTTGAGCTGCTCATGAAGCGCGTCTGGAAAGCCACGAGTCGCGCGTCGCTCAGTGAGGTCACCGGTGGTACTTCCGCCGCGAACTTCGGCTCTGGATACCCCAATGGCTCAGTTGGTATATCACAAGGCACAGAAGGCATCCCTCCAATGACACCGATGCAGGCGCTGCAAGAGAGCAACCCGGCAATGGCGTCCAACTGCAGCGAAGCGCCGCTGTCGATCTCCACTGGAGCACTACTTCCGCCGCCGATCCCTTCGCGCCTGCACCGTCCTAACGCCGCTACTGGCGGCAACAGTACCAGTAGTGGCGCAGGGACAGCAAGCATGACTGACGGCGTTTCGCCACGGGTGGCGCATACGACAAATGAGTTCCTCAAGGTGCGCAGTTCGCAGCGTGTATGGTGGACCCCTCGATGCGTCAGCCGTCTTCAAGCAGCACTAGTGTCTCTTTGAGGCACACAGCAGGAGCGTCCCCATCATCGGCGTCCTCCTCGGGGAGACCCGCGGTGGACGCTGGCACGACCTCTGTCCTCAACAGGATGCGGACGACGATCAAAGAGCGCGGACTCCGTGGACTCGTGGAGCTCAGTCGCAACATCCGTCTCAGCGATGAGGACAACGACGGCTTCCTCGCGCTCTCCGAGTTCAAACGCGCGGTGCTCAAGCTCGAGAGTGTCCACCTCAGCGACGTGGACCTGCGCTGTCTGTTCAACTACTTGGACACCGACCGCCGCGGCTGGTGGCGCTCCACGCGGTGCTTGACATGATCCGCGAGCCGATGAACTACCGCCGGTTCCAGCTCGTCCAGGTAGCGTTCCAGAGCATCGACCGAGACCGGTCGGGGCAACTGGACCCGAGGAGATCGTGCAGGCGTACGACGCGAGCAGGCACCCGGAGGTGATCTCCGGCCGCAAGACCGAGCACGACGTCTTCCACGAGTTCCTCGAGACCTTTGACATCGACCTGGTCCACGACGGCAAGGTCACGTTCGACGAGTGGACGCGCTACTACGCCAACATCAGCGCCAGCATCGACGACGACGACTACTTTGAGCTCATGATGCGCAACGCGTGACACATCAGCGGCGGTGCGGGCTGGTGCGCCAACTCCACGAACCGACGAGTGCTCGTGACGCTCGCCGACGGCACGGACGTCGTGCGAGAGGTCCAGAACGACCTGGGCGTCAAGATGCAGGATGTCCACATGCGGTTGCAGGCACAGGACAGGCAGCAGCAGCAGCAGCAGGACACTAGCAATAGCAACAGTGTCTCTCGCGTCGTGAGCATGACTGGGTCGAGCCTCAACCTCACGGACCCGCTCGCAAAGTCCACTGCTTCGTCTTCTCTATCAGCGAATAGCAGCAGCAACGGCGCCAAGCGCATCGCGACGCTGCGAGAGGCGTCCAGCGCTGTCCCCATGGAGATGTCACAGCAGGCGTCCACCTCGAGTGGACACAACCACCACTCTGTGTCCTCCTCATCTTCAGCAACCCAGGGCGACGTCGTCTTCCACACGATCCGCCACCGCATCCGCCAGAAGCGCGTCGCCGACATCGTCGCGCTGCGCAAGCGCGCACTGCAGTACATCGACGCCAAGACCGCGACGATCTCTGCGCTGCACTGCAGCGAGGAGAACTGCGTCGCGCTCTTCGCGTTCATGAACCAGCTCCCCGAGGCGCGCAAGTTCGATCAGCACAGCAGCGCGACTGGCAATACGAGCAGCAGCAGCAGCATAAACACGAACAGCGGCAACACTATTGGCGCTCGGTTCGTGCAGAGCAGCCAGGCGTCGCTGAGTCGCATCGCGCTCCGCAAGCTCTTCCACTGCATCCTGGGACCGCTGAGTCCTCCGTGTGCAGACGCCGCCCGGCGCGTGTTTACTTCATTAGCAAACGCCGGCAAAGGTCGCGTGTTCCCCGTGGCGCTCGCCAGGAGCTTCCAGGCGCAGCAGCACCCGGACGTGAAGCTGGGCGGCGCGTCGCCCGCGGCCGTGTTCCAGGAGTTAGCCGCGAGCTTCGAGGTCTCGGGTAGTAGTAGAGACAGCGACGGGGGTGGTGGTGGTGGTGGTAGTGGTGGTAGCGGCGGCGCCGTGGGCTTTGAGCACTTTGAGGCCAACTGCGTGAACCTGCGCGCGACGCTCGGCAGCGACGAGCTGCTGCAGATCCTGCTCCGCGACTGCTTCGTCGCGCAATAGAGAGACCAAGAGCTATGTACGTACGGTACAACCACACGAAGAGCTGCCCTCCGGTGCTGAAGCCAAAAGAAGGATTAAGACGGGGAGGGATGGGCAGCGAGAGTGGGTGCGGCTGTCCATTCGCTAGTCCAGCCAAATCCACTGTGTCCGCCTGCACAAAAGTGTGAGGCTAGATACCCACACCCATACAATACAGACCACACACAACCAGCAGCATCAATGCACGACCAGCCACTCAATCAGCCTCCCAACTGACCAGCTTCTTGCTTGCTTTCCTTCGTCGCTCCTCTCTCTCTCCTCTTTATCCATCGGAATTATTTATTTAACAGGAATCACAATTCATTTACTTTTAATATCGCAATTTATTGGTATTGTATTTTTTTGTTCGGCAGATATATCTGATACGATTCCTTTCCAGCCAATCAAATCCGCGAACCTGATCCGCGCAGAGCAACATCTGAGTCAGATCAGAAGTGGACCGTGCTGTGAAAAATTGCCCCCATGTGAACACAAATGAATTCCAAAGCGTTTGGAGACGCGAGCCATCTGCTCGATTCGCGGCCGGTGGCTGCTTCTCATTGCTTCTTCTCGCCTGCCGCCTCATCACTCTCGCGAAGCCCGACGACGACCACGACGGCCGCGACCGCCTCCTCCTTCTCACTCGCTCAGCACTCCAGGCCTCCATGACGCGATGGCCCTCGCATCGGCGCACGAGTCAGTCCGCAGCGTCCCACGTCCCAGTCACAACAACAACAACAACAGTCACAGCAGCTCAACAGCTACAACCCCAAGAGCTACAGACAGCAAACACATACACATCAGATAGCACGGCAAGCACAGGAGGCAGTCTGGCACCGCAGCAAGTAACGGTTGAGTTTGCGGATGAGAGCATGGGCGGCATGGCGGACGACGCGATGTGGAGCCCCAGTGCGCTCGCGTACCTGGACGACGACGAGGACGACCACGGCGTCACTGCGGCTGATACACTCGAGAGCTGCATGGACGTGGATGACGACGATGAGGACGACGACCACCATCAGCACCACTTTGAGAGCATGTACACGGCGCTGCCATTCGACGGCGGCAATGCAGACAAGATCATTGGCGCGCACGACGATGATGAGGACGATGACGTTGTCGACGTCAGCGCATTCGAGCCCGAGTCGCCTTTCAAGCAGGTGATCGAGCCCCAGCTGATACAGGAGTCGCCGGTAGAGCAGGTGCCGATGCCCCGCCGACGAGCGCTCGTGTGGTTCCGTCGCGACCTGCGACTGCACGACAACTCGGCGCTCAAGGGGGCGATGAACGACCTGGGCATCGCCGAGATCATCCCGATCTACATCATCCACCGGCCAGTGAAGAAGCGCTGCGGCGCCGTGCGGTTCCAGTTCCTGCTCGAGTGCGTGCTCGACCTGTCGCAGAGCCTGGAACAACGCCACTCGGGGCTCGTGGTGCTCCGCGGCGAGGCGTCCGAGGTGTTCAAGGTGATCTTCCCGGCGTGGGGCATCACGGACCTGTTCTTCGAGGAGTTTGTCATGCCGTTCGGCATCAAGCAGGACAACGACGTACGCGCGATCGCGCACCACTTCAGTGTGAACGTGGCGAGTTTCCACGGCCAGACGCTGTTTGACCCCCGTGCAGTCATCAAAGTGAACGGAGGCGAGCCGCCGACGGACTTTGCGCAGTTCCTCAAGATCGTCGAAGAGCTTCCGCAGCCGAGTCTGCCGACCCCGAGTCCGGGGTTCGTACCTGGGTGGACGCTCTCGAAGGACCAGTTGTACGTGGTGCTGGACACCTACTGCTGCACGTACCTGTCGTTCAGCGGCGCGGTGATCGCCGGTCCGAGGGACGAACCGTTTGCGATCCCGAGCCTCGAGGCGTTCGGCCACAGCGCACCGGAAGTGCACCCGTTCATGTACGGCGGCGAGACGGTCGGACTCAAGACGCTGGACGAGTTCTGCGCGAATGAGGAGCGCGTGGGGCTGTTCCAGAAACCAAAGACGTCGCCGGCGTGTCTCGAGAAGCCGTCCACCACGGCGCTGAGCGCCTACGTCGCGTTCGGATGTGTGAGTCCGCGAGAGTTTTTCTACCGCATCATGTTCATCCAGCTCAAGTTCCCGGGTCTGAAAGGTCCCGCGCCAGTGACGCTCGACGGCCAGCTGATGTGGCGCGAGTTCTTCTACTGCTACTGCGTGGGGGTGCCGAACTTCGACACCCAGGAGCTCAACCCGCTGTGCAAGAAGATCAACTGGAAACTGCAGCAGGTGCCGCCACCGGACTCGGTGTGGAGCGAAGACACGAAAGCCGCGATGGAGCAGCTGCAGAGCTGGATGACCGGCCGCACGGGGTACCCGTGGATCGACGCGGTGATGCGCCAGATCGAGCAGGAGGGCTGGGCACACCACGTCGCGAGGCACGCGGTCGCGTGCTTCCTCACGCGCGGGGATCTGTACATCTCGTGGCTGCGTGGCGCGTACTTCTTCCAGGAGAAGCTGATCGACCTGGACTGGCCGCTGAACATCGGCAACTGGCTCTGGGTGAGCTCGAGCTGCTTCTTCTCGGACTACAACGCCGTGCACTCGCCGTCGATGTTCATCCAGCAGTGGGACCCGCAGGGCAAGTTCATCCGCAAGTACATCCCGGCGCTGCGGAAAATGCCGGCGCGGTACATCTTCGAGCCCTGGAAGGCGCCGCTGAGCGTGCAGCGCACAGCCGGGTGTCTCATTGGCAAGGACTACCCGTTCCCGATCGTGGACCACACGACTGCGTCACGGCGGTGCGTCGAAGGCGTCGGCCGCGCGCATGGCAACCCGAGTCTACAACAGGTGGACACTCGGTTGAGTCACAGCGTCCGCTCACTGTCCTCCTCGTCGTCTTCCAGTAATAGTAACAGTAATAGCAGCAGCAGCAAGTCGCACGTGGCGATGTCCAAGTTGCGTCCACCTTCGCAGTCCCCACCTCAGGCTCCGATTCAACAATTTGGGAGCCGCGCGCACGCCCACGGCTGAAGTGGGCTGGCTGGCTGGCAACCACGCGCGTATGGCTCCCATAAGCTCAATAATAGATCGGCTCGATGGGTGTATCCACCATACAAAAGAGCAGGTCAGGGCCACACAACAACAATTATAAACGGCATATAGCCATCCTTAACTTATTGAGTCACAACTAGAGAAAAAAGATCCGTCCGCTTTGCTAATCGAATGGGTACAGTTGAACCCTCACGAACATCTAGGACTTTTGCCCTAAAATAGTCAAATCACTTGACAGACAAATCACTTGACAGACTCGATGGTGTTCTTTGCTCTTCCGTGGTAAACAACAACCTTCTTCACGGAGAACAAATGGCGACGAAGGGCAATTCGCACTAGGTCTGAAAAAGCTAGTGACTAGCCTTCGCAGAGAGAACACAATCGCACGAGCCATCCGCATGCGCCAGCGCCAGTTGGTCTCTCTCTACCCACAAGATTGGGATCGAAAGGCCACGATGACTTCAATGCCGGAATACTGCTTTAACATGGAGAATTCTGCTCTCGTACTGTGTTAAGACAGGTTAGATGCAAATATGTATGAATTCAGTACTTGAACAGGTTCCAAGCAAGCGCAAGCTCAAGATGTACTGTTATAATCGCCATTGCAGAGTGGAATTCGGCAGGGTTCTATTTTGTTTTGTTTGTTTGTTTGTGGGGCCACATCGCGAACACCTGTTGGTCGTTTTTATGCGTTGGGTGGCCCAAAAATAACTCGTCTCGCAACGAACTCCCACACCAAAATAGGGGGGCGGATGCGGTCATCCTTATCATCCAATCAAAACGCTTCAACTTCACTATCCACCAATCAAAGTCGTCTCAAGAGGTATATTTCTGACCTGCAGTTGATACAAAATAGCCCATCCATCCTTTTTTGTCTCGTTGTAAATCTCGTTCGTAGTGTTCCAAGGGCGGAAAAAGAGCCACAATATGCCAACGAAGCACAACGAATTCGCGATGGAAGACGATGCAGAGAGCCTGCTGGAGGAGCTGGCGCGGCTCACGGGCGACGCACCC